>JAYRCL010000105.1:0-13061 GCA_037074925.1 Tetracladium maxilliforme
GAGCTGAATATGAAGCAGACTGCCATTCGCGTTTGAAGTAAGTCTGTTCACCTTAGCCTAGGCAGCGGGCAAATGGAGAGAGAGATCATATTGCACCCAACCATGCCATCGCGGCCTTCTCGGGGGCTCATGGTTCATCAGGGGTGTCCCATCGTGACACTTGACTCGTGTGAGAGGTTGTCGTGCCGCAAGAGGTCGGACGACAAGCTGCTAGCTCATTCGATCAATCAATCATTCGCGATCTATTGGGCTGTTGTGGGACTAGCTAGAACAAACGCTCGGTGATGGCAGCGTTCCTCTCCACCATGGAGGTGCGCGAGAGGTTCTCTTGAAGTTGACCCTAGCCTGCGGGTGCACCTTTCCAGCAGAAGCACGTTGCGAGCGTTCGTCAAAGCCTTGGAATACGAAGACGCCGTGTGTAGGCTGCTGGGACCTCTCAAGGGCACGCACATGCCGGTCTTCCCTGATTAGATCGACTTACGGGCACTCGGGCGGATGCCCTACTTTGACCCTTCAGGCTTACGTGATGTGCATGGTGTTCTGATGTTGTGCATGCCAATGTCAGTGGCCAACGTTCAGCAGAATCCACAACATATCAAATGATGTTGTCTGAACTGGAAGGGGTGTGGCCCCCACTCCTCCCGGCCGGGGGTCCCCATGGAATAAGTGTTTTCAAATATACGTAAGTGGTTGGGAAGAATGTGCTGAGATCTGAGTCTCCGGCGTCAGGAGCAAGATCGTCCTACGGAGACATCGTCAGAGCAAAGGGATGTTCGGCTCGGCCAGGGCTAGCGCATATGTGCAATTGAAATGCATTATTTGACTCTTGTTGAGTGACTGCGATGCCGTTGTAGAGCTAATGACAGGCACATCAAAGAGCCTTGCCCGTCATGGCGAGTGTCTCTCTTCCCTGCTGTACAGCCCTTAGCATGGGCCGCCTGTACCGGTATTGTTGGCTAGTAAGATTACTTCCAGGGGACTCAAGGCCCCATACGAGTTCGTTTTCGGCCTCGTCTTGGTGTTCGGGCACAAGAGTTGAGTGCGTGAGAGCCAGAGCCATCGTGTTCAACCCTATCAGTGCTAGAAGGCTTCATGGCAAATTTCCTTTCATCCCTTACAACGCTTGTTCCAGGCAAATCCGATCCCGGCGTTCCAATACTGACCTCCAATACTGGCTTGCAACACTAGATCCCACTGGCCCTCCAATACTGGCTTCCAACACTAGCTTCCACTGGCTCCAATACTGGCATTCCTGTTACGATGCCTGGTTTCGACGTTCCAAGCGCTCCGATTTTGAAGTTCAAATGCTGGCACTCTTGTTCTGCTGCTTGATGCTCCAACATTGGCGCTTTGTCCGACGATCTCACGATGCCTCCCTCCTTCTACTATGTCTAGACTTGACGTCCCAATGATTTCTTAGAGAAACGCTTGGTTCTCTAAGATACAGACTGTACAGTAGAACAAAAGCCTCTCAATTCTTGTTTCTTCTTTGCTTCTGCGGACTGCAGAAAAGGCCACTGTTCCCTCAGTCGCGGCTCCTCGAACTCATATTAAACCCCAAAGCTCGAGGAAGGCAGGTCAATTCGCCAATACGAGAGCTCTTTGAGCCTTTGAGCTCTTCCAAGACCTGACATGTCCAGTCACCCGGTGTGCAACTATGGATGCTGCCGCCCGCCGTTACAACCTTTATATCAGCAGCATCAGAGAAGCTACTACCCGTGCGTTCTCTTGGAACATTGACCCCTTCAAGAGGCGTTGAAGATTGATTTTAACGTTCGATTAGACCATCCCAGCAGAATTACGGCAAATACCCGCCTCTGCAAGGCCACCCTCCGCAGCAGCCTGGCTACGGCTACCAGCATCCACCTAAACCCCAATATGGCCATATGGTACGCACCGGAAACCCTTTTTCTCCACACATGGCTCGAAAATAGCTGAAAGCCCTCTAGCAACAAATTGCCCAGCAGCAGCATCAACAACAACGGCAACAATACCACCCACCTCGTATGTAACTACCGGCAACCGAGAGGGCACAGCTAAGTCTTAGCAGAATCAATAGCACTACCAACGGAACAGAAGGGGCGACCCGAACAGCCGTCTGAGCCTCCTCAAATACCTCAGCACTTCGGGACCGGAGCACTCCAGGATTATGCCTTCCGGTGTGCGAGGTTCAAAGGCCGGAAGAAGGCTCTGCTTATTGGAATCAACTACTTCAATCAACGCAGCCAGTTGCAATTATGTGTCAACAATGTGCAGCATATGACAGACTACCTGATTCAGCGATCTGGATACAGGAGGGAGAACATAGCGATTCTCACCCACGACCAACGGGACCAGATGAGCCAGCCGACAAAGGAGAACATCCTGCGTGCTATGCACTGGCTAGTCAAAGGGTCGCAATTTAATGATTCCTTCTTCTTGTATTACTCAGGTACGTACGCATTCAACGTGGGCCCGGCTTGATACTGAAGTGACCAGGACCTGGTGGACAAAGTCGAGATTTTAATAGCCACGCACCTGGTGGATATGAGGAAGTCATTTACCCCGTCGACTTTCGACTCAACGGTCACATCACTGATGACGAAATGCACCGCATCATGGTGGGCCCGCTATCTCCGGGCGTTACGCTGACAGCCATTTTCGATTCGAGACATCCAGGTACCGTGCCAGTACTGACCAACATTAACTCTCCCCATGGTGTGCCCGGAGATCCCACCTTGGCCAAGAAGATTGGTCAAAGAGGCTGGCCAAGGCCTAGTCAGCGAGTTTATGTCATCGCAAGTGAGTCTCCGGTGTAAGAGCTGCTAAGCTTCACACGGATCAAAGCTTCAACACGAAGACCAACGGGGCGGCAGTATTGCGGGTTGCATAATGTAAAAAGGTAGATCCATATTGACGTTGTATAGAAATACAAATTCAGAAGCATACAAGGCCTCTTTTCCTATGTATCCCGTAATCCACTTTGCGATTGTTCGTTCCATCATCACGCTACACTTTCGATCTATTGCACCAAGATTCAAGATTCAAGAAGTGCCGTTCCTGAATCCACGCAACTTTGAAATCTAGCTCTTAGATCTCACCACTCCATAGGATGGCTTTCCTGTTTGGAACAGCACAGAAGCCTCGCGTGATATTTTGGGGGGAAATATGCGCGGCTGTTGCGGATTTTGCAGCGCCCTCCTCTTTCAGACAACGTTGGAAGCAGGAGTCGATCTCAGCAAGCTCAATACCCGTATTGGCAACCCTAACCCTAACATAGAGACATCGTTGAAAGTTCGCGGTGCAATAGGGTCGGCGTCGGGAACCGACTTTGAGATGATGGACAGAATCGGTCTCACGCTTCCGTTACAAGCCTGATCGGACGGTCGCGCGCGACTTTACCCGAAATGCAGCTATTTCTGTCGTAAGAGTATTGCACGAGCACCGAGTGTTCCCAACCTGACGCGGCCATCGCTGATCTCGCTTTCCAGGAGCATTACCTTCACTCTCACTTTACCGTATCTCAAGGCATCAAGGAAGACGGACGCATACACCGATACTACCAAGAATGAATGAAAAAAAAAGAATATATTGATCAGGCCAACCGGAGGGTCACGAGGCGATTCTATAGAGCGGGTGTCGTGCCGGCAAACCGAGGTCAGAGAAAGCTCAGCCTACGTCTCTGTTCAGAACCGTTTCCTCGAACTTGAGCGATCTTCCCTTGAGGAAATATCTAATTTAGACGACATTCGATTGTACTGTAGGCGCGTCCGCGGTGGCAACCAATGTCTGGGTGGACTTGCCGTAGTGAATCATGGAGTCGGCCGTGGATGGCGGTGAGTGTATCAGCATCCAGCATCCAACGCCTGTAGTAGCTTGCGGGTGCTGGCGTTTCAACAAAGCGTACAAGTTAACAATATTCCCTCCAGAGTTCCTCGTCGTCGTAGGTTCGGGTTGTCCAGTTTGCGGTCTGATGCTACATGAGCTCTTCAAACGAAGGAGTGCCCCGTTCCAGTTCTTGCGTAAGATTGTTCGCACGGCTCGTCCCACCAAGAAGTAATATTCAGTCGCTCTTCGATAGAATCGTCCCAATAACTCTCACTTCCTCCGCCTGGTAGCTGTTGGTTCCAAATGCGCTGCGGTCCTCGAATTCGTATGTTATTTCCTGAATAGCCCCAGCCATCAATCGAACCGTGTCCTGGGTTTCATTGACTTCTCCAGTTAAGGCCCCTTTCGCAGGTAAAACGGGGTCATTTGCCACGCCGGCTCGTTACGTGTCGAAGTGAGTGATGGCTGATCAGACCTTCAGCTAGCCCCACGTCAACAGTACACGCTGCGTGCGTTCTTTGGGAACTGGTCTTGTTTTGCTTGGCGATGACATCGAATTTGCATTGCGAAGCCTTCGAAAACGATAGTACATGAATCGACTAGTGTGCCCCGACACCATGTATCAGACTGAACCCTGGATGATTGGCGCCTCTTAAGTGAATCGTAGCCTCGTGGTACGTTGATCCACGCCATGATGCGCTAACGCCTCCTTCTCCCCCGAGCACCGTCTGGGGCGTTGAGATTGGCACCGTGGTCAAATTCGGGATTTTATATCGAAGTCGAATTACTTGATCAACGCCAGGCTTCTGTATGGCTGATGGCATGAGCGAAGGGTAGTGGTGACCGCGTTGTCTGCAGGCCCCGCGAACCACACGACCGCCGAAACGAGTTACGCTGCATTTTCTCTGAAATATACACTAATGTCGGACTCTAGGCATGACATCGCGTCGCATCCGGGCATGTTGGAACGCTCTTAGTAAGCCCAAGAAGTGAATCACCGCCGCACCCATGACAGCAAAGTGGAAGATTTGGTGACTGGCCCCGAAGAGGTCAAACCGATACGGCATCCATCTCTCGGGAATCTGCGCTTCGTCAGTATTGAGTCTCATGTTCCTTTGAATATCTTACTCGTGCTGCATATGCCGCGGTGCCAGCGAGATTCGTGGCAGCCGTCCATGTCATCCACAGTAACGGCATGCGAGCTTTCTGAACTTTCCAACCGTTGACGGCTATCCCGTGGATTATAAAGATTAATGAGCTGGAACCGAACACTGCGAAGAAGCCGGCACGCCACTTTCTGAACCTTGCGGAGATGAATCGAGGGTGTAGCATAATGGGTTGAACAACACACGGCAGTGACGCTAATCTGGGATCAACGTCAGCCTCACAATCCCGGCCTGGGGCTGATCAAAAAGCCCCACCATCATCCAGTAAATCCAACGCAGTGTGCGTTGGCATAGAAAGCCGAAATAGACCATGGGGATCCCGGAACTCCACATCATTACAATGATGCCCAGATAGTCTAACGTGTTCCAGAGCGTCGCGACTGAGCGGCTGTGGTTCGATAGAATGTGAAATCTTCTGCATCGTCAAAACGTCTTGTTCACTCAAGGGTCAACGTTACTTACGTTGCCGAAAACGCAAAGCACAGTGCTACCCCGAAACAGTAGATGGTGACCACTAGCAAGTCTCCCGGACGAGCATGAGGCTGCGACTTGAAGTGATCCTGGTAGAAGTAAAAAGGAAGGACAGCAAATACCAAAGAGCCAACCAAATGGGAAAAGATGTTTACCGTCTGATTGTGAAGATAGGACAGGCTCAAGTACGATATCCAAAGAGATCCAGACGCTGGTCTAATGCGATATGAGCCTCTCCCCATCTGTATCATTGCAACAACATGCTTACCTGTAGCCTGACAACATGTACTCATTGTCTTTCTGCCAATTCGGGATCTCGCGGTGCCGCAGCAGTCGTCTTTCCATGGCTCTTAGCGTATATACTCGTCTGCGTAGCGATCTTGATGTCTGAGTTACTGTCTTTAGCCGTCATCCGAATCAGTTGCGTTCGACGAAGAAGAAATTACAAGAAATGAATTCAGTTCTAGGCTGATCATGTGATCATAGGAGAGATCATGCATATCAATCGAAGCATTGAGAGAACTGGGGGCTTTCGAGGAAGAGTGTACAATTCAGTATAGTGTTCATCAGGCACCTGCAGGAAGTCGACGACGAGTATGAGACGGAATGGCTAGTATTGGACAATTGAGAGCCCAAATCATATGGCATTGTGGCCGAGTGGGAGTGGAGTAGAGTGATGAAGGCGAAATGGACTCACTAGACCGATCCGGAGGTTGGCGCTAGAACAAGCTCAAGGCACGAAACCTTCCGAGAGCGCATGGCATTGTGGCGACTGCTTCGTCTCTCGATAGCAGGTAGTCTGGATTTGGATCTGTAGCCTTGTAGCGGTTTTGGTGCACCTGGACAAGTCCCAACGCTGTGCTGGGCGGCTACTTTGCGCCGGAGCTGCGGTCGCCAGCCAATGCGATGAGGCCGACACGTGAATCCAAGCTAGAAGCTAGAGCATGAAAGGCATCGGAGCCTCACATTCCATTCTATATTGAGATCGCTCTGTAAAAGCCAGCGAGGTGGCAAGTTGACCTTCACTGTACCCGCCTCGAGTACATCGTGCTTTAGCTAGCCTTCAGGCAAATCCGTCCCTCGCGCGTTCCGACGGCCGTTTGCAGGCGACAGTGCCTCTACTCCCACACTGCCGCAACAGGTTGCAAGGACATGCTGGTGGTTGCACTGAGGCTGAATTTAGCTTCTAGCCTCTGCTTCAAGGGCACTTTCCGCCCTCATCTGCTCTTCTTCCGTACTAAGACAGGTTTGATTTCGGCCTACTAAGTCTGCTTCACACGTCTCGGGGAGCGGATGGCTGGGCTTGAGCCTACTTCAAAAACATAACCATCAAGATCTCGCGTATTATTTACAGGAAGTCAAGTCCGTCTCTCGTCTGCGTCTGCATCTCTCACGTTCATCGGCCAAGTAGAGCATAACTCCGTCCTCCTCAGTCCTTGTTGTTTCGTGTCCACAGGCGTAGTGCCTATCAGCCGCGTTTCCAGTCAATTACTACGCCCAAGATGTCTAATTCTCGAGAACTCTATGTCAAGTACAAGAAGTGCCAGAACGAAGTTCTCACCGATATCTTCGGGCCAGAGTACACGGAACGTTCTATTGGGCATCTGGTCGGCCAGTCCAAAACCCTTGGCACTCAAAACAAGAAGACGAGGCGGAAACTGGGCCAGCTTATTCTTTACAGGCAAGATGCAGCGACATATTATCCTCCTTGCGACCGTCATCAAGGCTTCATAAAAGCGCTAAGGGAGATCTACGAGAACATCAGCCCCAGTTCGCCACCGACCGAACTGCCCCCGACTGACACTTCGACAAGACGTGATCAGAGTGACAAGGCCATCCAGACTGACGAGGACGCTATCAGCCAGACGCCTGTTAACGCACCATCAACTCCGTTCAAAGATGAGACTTTCAAGAACAGCGAATTCTATATCTTCCTGGACGAGATCGAGGTGTTCGTGCAAACCTTGTGTGAGTTTTGGGACGGAGCATCTGGAGCTGACCTCGTTTCTGCATCACTAGGTATGTTTCTCGCGAGTCTCGGATTGGCAATATCAACTCACAATCCATCAGCAACTGAATGCCTATGGCAGGAAGTCGTGTCTTGGGTCCATGCTGCGGAATTGCTCGAGTCCGAAGGACATACTTATGCAACCAGTCATTGGTCGCAAGGCAGTTGCGGCCATCCGTTCGCGGAAAGGGTCAAAGCTGCTAGACTCAAGCCTGGCGAAGGCGCAAAAATGTCAGTCACAGACCAAAATATCAAACAAAAAGACTCACACTCGATTTCTAGAATCCTCGCCGCTACGGCATCTCCTCGCTTGTTCTGTCCTGGAGTCGTCGCTACATTCGTTTCGGAAATGGACAACGAAGCAGAATCGCTGATCGCGCGGATTGCGGAGTACATCTTGGTTGTCACCAGAAAGAGCGTCACCGATGATATGCGGAACAATGCTACAGGATATTGCGATTACGTGGATCAGCGGACTCGACAATTCGCTTATCTCCTGGACAGCGAGCCGAAGGACCTCAGCGCCATCAGGTCGAGAATCAGTCACTGTCCTGATATCCAAAGTTTTGGATGGATCTATGCAGTTCTCACCATTAATTTCAGCGCGATCTGCTCCATCGTCCTCGAGGAGTACCCCGTCCCTGCAGTTGTTCACCTGTATCTCCTTGGACGTCTATGCTGCCGGTTTAGCAAGCTAGAAGAGATGGATGACCTCTGCACTAATCCAGTGCTTTCTCAGGCCCTCTTTTGGAATGGCACCCCTACTACTAAAGACGAGTGGGTCAATTCAGTCGAAAAATGGGTGTTAGGCTTCAACGAGAGAGCTACGCATATTTTCAAAAAGCGGGCACACGATAGAGTGTTACATCAACTGGCACAGAATGGCGTGAGGTTGGACAGCAACTTGAAGGAGTTTTTGGTCTCCGATCAGAAAAAGAGAGGTCATGAGACACAGGAAGAAAGCACTATGTGGCAGCGGCTGCGTTCGAGAATCAAGACGGAGGTGTCAGTTCCCGATCCGACTGTTCTCAGAGAATGTGCGGATAGACAACCTGGGCTTCTTTCAGCCATTCAGAGGAAAGTCTTCGATGAGGCTAGCGCGAAGATATTACAGAGCTTCGTGCAAGAGTGGAATACTGAGAAGCTGAAGTCGTGGGCTCCTGGAAACTCTATGTAAGGGCGTGCTAGCCCCTAAAACACATACCGGCACGTCCTTTGCCTAGCTTCTATGCATGCCCTTTTTTTCCAACGATTCTCTATCACAGATCTGGGGCTGTCTTCTTGGTTCCATCCCATCGTATACTGGCTTGCCCGCGACTGTGAGAGCATGCGCGGCTTCTCTTGCCCAGTAATGACAAGAGAAGGGTGTTCAGCCTACCCTGTGACCCCAAAGGACCCCAAAGTCACATTTTCTGGCAGATTCTCCCTTCTCATCTCAATTTCGTCTCCTTCTTAGTCTAGAGCGTCACTTTCTCTACACTCACTCTGTGACTGAATCAGCAAGTGGGTGTTGCCTCACCGTGGTGTTGTTTGTAACATTGGAATAATTAGAGCATGCGAAATCAAAATGCTTTATCACCGCTCCCACGACTTTCGCGAACAAACCCGAGAAGCTTCCCAAGCCGCCACCCGCTAATGTTTTTCGTGACCTTCCTTCAAGTTCAAACAATGGACTCTTGCAGCCGCCGTTCATCGGGCGCGCTGTTTGGGTGCTAATAGTAGGAGATGCGACTGTTGTGCACCGTAGTTCATGGCCTAACAAGGATATGATGTGAGTTGAGCCGTACAAGCGAGCTTAACGTAAGCCTCGGGTCGGGCCCTGATATTGATCCGCCACGGTTTCATGGTTGGCGGTCGGGCTCTAGGGTAGCTGACGCGCTGCTTGCGAAACGCTTCTCCCATTCGCGGATCGCGCCACGTCGCTTGACAAGTGAAAATCAGTTTCACCAAAGATGAAGGCAACAACCTAGAGCGCATATGATTTTTCACCCCATGTGGGCACTGCGTCAATCAAAGGCAGAGCCTATATGGGCTATTTGTACGTTCTTCGACCACCGGGGCTGTCGCATTGAGCGGCCAGTCATCATTACGGCCGACGGATGTTTGGCGAGCCGAGGGAGAGGTCGCAGCATGCAGATCACGACATGGACCCTAGGGCAGCAATTGTCGGTTATTCAGGCCGAGGCCAGAAGGAATGAGAGTGCTCGCTGATCTTACATGGTTCTCATCCTACCTACACGGGCTCGCCCATGCGGAGATAGAGACGTTTCCCTCGAAATCACCAACTAGTAGTAAATAGGATCAATAGGTCACCCACACTCACTAGATACATACAAAACGAACGGACCGACGCTCTGATCCTACCCTGTAGGAAGACCAAGCCCGAACGTCACACAGCAGCCCACGCTAAGTATGCTTCCAAACTCGCACAGGGAGGACGTCTCGTTTAGGCTACTGTATAGGGCACGTGTTCAGAAAGCATTTGCGGCCAAATGGAGACCCGTCATCGAATTTGAATGATCTTGCTCTTTGGTTGTTTTTGGCGCTCAAGATGCGCTTCGACCAGCATCCGGGCAAAACAAAGCAAGCCGAAATAGGCGAAGTCTAAAGCTTGTATAACTCCAGTCGTTTACCTAGCTCCATGCTTCTATCCTGCTTTCGGAGGATAAACTCAAAAACAGTCCACTTCGATAGTCTGCCTTCGATATCTATGCAGGAACTCAGATCGTCAACGCCTGTCATCGATTGGCATCCTCGGTGTGCGCTGCAAACTCCCCCATCAATTTGCATACTTGTACAGCGACCACACCTCCCGTCTCACTGTTCAGGGCTGCAGCTGCACACTCGCTAGTAACATGTCTCGTACGGGGCAGTCACCCCCGGCTCCTTTTGAGAAGGAAGCGACGAATGGAAACCACCCCAGATCTGAGATGTCGATTTGGAAGTGGAGAGGCGCTATAGCCGCGTTCCTTCTGACAAGTGCCATAAGCGGTATGTACGGTATATCTTTACTACGAGGGTGGCGTTGCCAACATCTCTAGGCTACGATGTGAGCAATGTAGCGAATATTCAGCCTCACCTTTATGAGGTTTTTGGCAATATCGAACTGCTTCCGTGGATCGGCCTTTCTTACTCCCTTGCCAACTTCGCCTTCCTATCTTTCGCTCGGAAGATCGCTTTTTGCTTCAATATGAAGTGGGTGTATATTGCACACTTACTCGTATTCATTGCCGGGGCTGCTGTTTCAGGGGCAGCGGAGAGCCTCGATGCTGTGATTGTCGGACGCTTCATCATGGGCTGGGGTGGTTCTGTCGTGCAGCAAACGTAGGTGGCATCCACAGCGACGAACGATATGTCCTGACATGAGCAGAAATCTTTCATACATTTCTTGCTTTGCCACTGCAGCGGAGAGCCCAAAAATGGTCGCCATGATCAGTTCTACTTGGGCTATTGGCCTTGTAGTCGGTGGACCTATAGGCAGCGCCTTCGCGGAAAACGAAGCCATCACGTGGCGGTGGGCATTCTTCCTCAATCTCCCACTGGTTGGGATCGCCTTACTCCTCGCCACCGTCTGCACTCCATCACATTCGCTAGCGCCACATATCTCCATTCTGAAGCGCTTGGCCCAAATTGATCCACTGGGGGTGATATTCAACATAGCAACACCCATTGCATTCGCCCTCGCAACCACGTTTTCCGGACCGGTCTGGCCATGGGGTTCTGCCGGATGTCTCGCTACGTGGATTGTTTTCGGTCTTCTTCTGGTTAGCTGGGGTTTGCAGCAGGGAAAATGCATTTTTACAACGCCAGAACAGAGAGCGTTCCCGATGCACATGTTCCGGAGGGGAGATCTTGTCCCTCTTTGGATAGCTTCAGGCTGCGCTGGTGCGGCGTATGCTGTGACGCTATACTACGTCCCCCTCTTCTTCGCATTCGCACGCGGTCATGGGTCACTGCAGCAGACAGTTCGTCTGCTGCCCTTCATACTTGTATTTGTTGTGGTTGTGTTCGCCACAGGCGCCTCCTTACCTGTTGTTGGCCGTTATAAAGTCTTCTTCGTTTTTGCCGGGATCTTCACCCTTACCGGTGCTGCCGCCATGTCAGCTCGCATGAGCGGGGATATTTCCGAAGCTGAGGTAATGGCTTTCGAAGCTCTCATCGGCGTTGGTCTTGGCATGCACTTCCAGCATGCATTGGGCATATCCAATGCCATCAATGAGACCGCCCGCGACCGAGTCGACAGCAACGTCATCTGTAACATGTTCCAAATGGGCGGCATTGCCGTCGTTCTGTCCATAGCCGGCTGCATCTTCCAGAATGTTGGATATGAAC
Source organism: Tetracladium maxilliforme (assembly GCA_037074925.1). Classification (NCBI taxonomy): domain Eukaryota; kingdom Fungi; phylum Ascomycota; class Leotiomycetes; order Helotiales; genus Tetracladium; species Tetracladium maxilliforme. The sequence goes on from JAYRCL010000105.1 coordinate 11,785, forward strand.
TCCTCGTCGATGCCCTCGGCACGACGAACTATGCAGAGAAGGACTTGCGCGAGGCTCTTGCTGGTGTCTCCTCGGCCGTCTGGCGTACTGAAGATGTCTCGACTCTGAGTCGAGGCATCCGGGCTGTCACAGACGTGATCGCCCAGGAATTCTACATCGTGGTAGCCAGCGGTGCTCTGTGTCTGATGTCAGGCATCTCCATGCGCTGGCAGAAGATCAATTATAAACCTCATCGCGAGGGCTCTGACGCCTCGAGCAACGTGGCCCGCAACAAGGTATCGTAGCATGCACACGAAGAGCGGGGGAGAGATTTGGCTAGTACATCCTCCCCCAAATAATGCGCTTGTTTTTATTGTTTCCCAAGATTGTACGGTCGACTAGATGATCAGAGAAATATCGAGGAGCATTGATAGGTGCAGCAGAAGAGTACCTGAGGGTGTTTTGTGTTTTAATCAAGCCACATGGCAAGCCTTTTTACAAATCGAGGAAAGTTCTCATACCTAGTAGAGTGATTTATTCTATGCCAAACACCCTCTCTGTCAAATTCTCTTCCAACCTTGTTTGGATCCGGTCTGTTTTGTGTCTTAATTGCGACTGGTTCGTCTTTTGTTTAGTTAAAGCGTTGAGCATGTACTTTGACTCTTGCAAAACGTTCCGAAATGCGTCACAGATGAATCAACGAGATAAAATCACAATCCTTCAATTACAGTACCCCGAGTCTCGCCCGCAGAGAGCGCCAAAGTTTTCCTTTCTAGGCTTCCCATTTCGTTATGGACTTGGAAGCTCCGATTAATCCTTTCCGAGTGTCATGCAAGCTTGGACTGGTGTTTAGACTGAGATCCATGAGCTGTAGGCCGGGGGCCTACGATAGTCTTCGTACATACTGGGGCCCAGTAATTCGCTCGCGAAGAGCAGAAAAGGCCACAGTCCAAGGGCGATGTACTATACTTACGCACTGCACGAATTCTATCTTATTCTTCAACTCCTATACTGTACTGTAAATACGTTTCTTGCTGCCTATAATGGTGCCTCATTTCCTCATGAGAGGCGACACTAGCCGACGTTTTCAGCTCTTCCAGATTCAAATTCGAGTGATAAGGCCGGTTTCAACTCCCTTCCGAGGTTGAAATGGGACGGACGACCTATCTCGCCTGGTCACCTCCTAAACTGACGCACCAAAAAGAATGACTGCACTGGTACCTGTCTCGGAAGGCGTGCACGTGTACATATGCCTTGAAGGAAGTCCGTTATCTGAAAGTTACACGCTCACTTTGCTT
>JAYRCL010000107.1:0-15579 GCA_037074925.1 Tetracladium maxilliforme
GTCGCAGCCTCCGCACGCTCCGAGGCCTCCAACTCGTCGAGGGATCGGAAACCCCGACGCACCATGTCGTGACCTTTCGCGGTCACCATCTTGCGCTGTTTTCGCAAACGACGAAGACGCGCCTGACACTCATTTACTTTCGACTGAAGGGCGTCAAGCTCATCTTCAACTTTCTCTTCCTGAGACTCCAAGCGGCGCTTTTCCGCAATTATTCGAGTGACTTGCGCAAAAGGTCAACGAACGGACACGCTCGGAATCATTGGAAAAACGCATACCTGTCGCGCGAGGAACACCCGACGCATCACAAGAACGACCACGACGCACGCACTCCGCGCATCGATCGAAGCCCTCCATCATTTTGCAACGGCTGTCAAAGCCATGCTGGGCACAGAAGGAACAAGGCATCACGAGGAAACCAAACTCGGAAATAAGAAGGTACTGGTCGTAACGACGTTGAGTGGAACTGCGAGGCATGATGGATTAGCATCCGAAGGACAAGAAAAAGAAAAGGACGGAGAACCAACCGATGGAACGGACGCGCTTATGATGAATCTTGGGACAAGATCCTGGAAGAGGGGACATCATGTTACGACCCGTCATGCGGCCTTCACGTGACCCTGAGTCACCCCCCACAATTTCCCTCCTATCACAGGGCGATCACCTTGATCACCCTGGGACCACATAGTGAGCACTACGATCAGTCACCCTGATCACTACAAGCTGCACCTCGATCACCACGATCACCATAGTATATAGGACTCACGAGTCACTCACATTCATTAGACACAACTCAGCTATCAATTACAATTGTCAACGCTTAGTTACCTCCAGTTTCATAACTTCAGCACTCGACTGTGACGACTACCCAGTCTCGCACTTGTGACCCAACGTACTACGAACAACAAACCGACCCTCTGATCTACCTACCCTGTAGTTAGACCAGGCCCGAACGTCACACCTACCAGTTCCATAACTTCAGCACTCGACTGTGACGACTACCCAGTCTCGCACTTGTGACATAACGTACTACGAACAACAAACCAACCCTCTGATCTACCTACCCTGTAGCTAGACCAGGCCCGAACGTCAGTTACCTATTACTATTAGAAATACCTTAGTTACTAATATAATTATTAACGCTTACTTAACTATTAATTCTATAACTCTAGCAGTTAACTATAACACTTACCTAGTCTCATACTTATAAACTAAAGTGCTAAAAATAATAGCCGACCGTCTGATCTCTCTACCTTGTAGGTAGACTAGGCCCGGAGGTCACAAGAGGTGACACCCCGGCACTGCAGTTGAGGCACGCACGGGGAAGAGTCCCGTGGTTGCCTAGTCTGCATCGGCGATAGTGCCCCATTTGGAAAGTACAAATGCGGAGAGGGGAACGTCATTTATGGGTGGGGTTTCTAGCAGAGCGGAGGTAGAGGACGAATGGGGCAAGACTTGCATCCCTCCGAGGCACACTACTGAGAGTAAGCAAAGAAATGCACAAATAGAGGCAGCGTCCAACGCTGCCTCCGACAACTATAAGTAGATGCGAATAATTCAATCTGTCTTCATCATCTGTCCTATCTCCAGTTACTTTGCTACCCGCCCATTTGCCTACTGTTGACTCTTCCGAACCCTTGAAGCAAAATCAGACTCGCCACCATGAAGCTCACCACACTTGCGATCGCACTTTCCGCTCTTGCCGGAAGCACTAGGGCTGTTTGTCCTGCCCAGTTCCCGCATTCAACAGTATGGGGGGGTTGGGATCTATGCTGTGACTACATAGGCCCTAACGATGTGAGCACTCCTCTAGGTCCGGAGACGAGGCGACATTCAAATCTTGTGGCGTTGTACATAGGAGAACTTTCTCATGCTAACAACTTTCTAACAGGTTGCAAACCACTGCTGCGACCAAGGTGGCTTTAATACCGGTAGCGGTGCACCAGGGTGTTAGGATTGTAATGCATTCGAGCTGCGAGCCACTGTCAGCGGCGAAGTGTGGCGACGAGGACAGTGAAGGATTCGGCACCAGTGGATAAGCACTTGGATGGTCGTGAGGCCAATACAATGGCCAAAAGGCTCTACCAACCGTAACCCGATGTTTACATTTTCCTTAAGGCATGCCACTTATCAGAAGCTGGAACCTTCGTTTGGTCAAAGTGATTAGTGTCAATCACCTGGCACAGCTAAGATAGGCTAGCCCTTTGAATATAGCCAATGGACTTGTATTGAATTCGCAGTCGCAGCAGTTACCTGCCGGTTTCTTGCCGAGAGCGAGACCTGGGGTCACTCGTTTTGACTGATGGAGACATGCCTCTATTACTCTTTCGAAACGAACGAGCGACGAAATACTCTGGAGCTCACAACCACGCCTCGCATACTTTGGAAAATTCCAGTCTGTCCCATGTTTCTTGAGGAACGCAGAACTCGCCTGATGGGATAGTTCCGCGCACGCATATACCGAAGCGACCTTGTGTCATATTTAAATACTTTTTACCAGAGTGTGGGGTCGGCGTAAGATAGAATCGACTATCCTGCCATGAAGCTGCCGGTGGCGTCGAAAACAATCTCTCCTTCGAACCAGATTCTAGTTACCTTCGCCCCTCCCATGTCCTCCTTGGTGACGTCTCTATCCAGAGTTATGAAATTGGCGCGCTTACCGACGGTTATAGAACCGTAAAGCTAGGAGTATGGTCAGCCCTTGTTTCAGCTTTCGGCAAGCTCTATAGACCGAACCTCATCTTGCCCAACAGCCCTAGCACCGTTCAGGGTCATCATCTCCAACAACCGCCCTACGCCGATCTGTGGAGCCAGGGGGGCGACGGAAGGGAATAACGGTAGTCGCATGCCAAAAGCCCAATCGCTACCAATCGTGACGAGGTTCCCGGCATCGACCATGCTATGCAAGTCGTAATGCAGGGTCGGGTCCGGGAACTTCGTCATGAAATGCGACGCCCCTGACATTTCGGCCGTGACATTGAGTTCACGAAATCGCTTGAAATCATCTATCAGGTTAAGCCTTCCTATAGATCTCATAGGTGAATGAAGTGTGGGCACTTACCATCAAGCACTCCTAGACAATGCGCGATTTCGTGTCGTGGGCCACCTGGGTTTCGACGCCTGACAGCTGCGAAAGCATCTAGAGCCATCTTCGTAGCACCCTGGCCGGTGCAGTGAACCTTAACGGTTCTACCTGTGCGATCAAACTTCTGCACAAGCTCTTCCAGGTCAGGTTGGAGTATTTTTTCCACATCCGGGTTTCCTTGTTCATCCACGCCAGCGTGCGTAGGGGATGGGCCTACCGGAACGCCATCCATCATGAATTTGACGAACCGAGTATGAACGTGTTGGCTAGTGTATTCGTCTGCTTCTTGGATGAGCTGTTCCGGATTTGAGAGCTCTTCACCCGAAAGCCACTCGTTCCTGTACAATACATGAGTCGAATATTCAACTTTGAGCTGGCCCTCATGATCGAGCTCCTGAAGAGCCTCGAGCAAGAGGCTGTTGGCTGCGGCTTCCTGACAGGATGTGACTCCATGGCGATGCAACTCGGACATAGCACGACGGAGCCCCCTTTTAACCTGAGAGAAGGCTGGTCGAGGCACAGCCATGTTTGCTCGCCCCATTGCAGCTTGACCGCCAATCTCACCCGTCAGACTACCGTCCGGTCTCCGGACAAATATGGAGTGCTCTGCCTCCGGCTCAGCCTGGACGTCGAACCCGGCAAGTCGGAGGCCCAAGGTGTTCATATATTCCGTGTGTCCACCGGTACCATGTATCATAACTGGGCGTTCCGGCCAATGCTCATCCAAAAGCTCCCGGTCATATCCCTCAACTCGATCAAGCACGCCAACAACCCAATCTGAGTGAACATGGCTGTAAGCACACGATGAGATGGCGAATTCCAAGTTCTCTCCCAAAGTTGTGCTATTTGTTGAGAAGTCCATCAGAGCGTCTCCGAGTAGATGAAGTCCAGAATGAAACGTATGAACGTGACTATCGTGAATACCCGGCATGACAAAGTCGTTGTGCAGGTTAACAATGACGTAGTTTTCGGTTTCCGCTAAAGTCTCGATCTCGTGGGTGCTACCCACGGCAGCGAAGACCACTCGGAGACACGACGAAAGCCGAAGCCCACGGTCTCGAAGCATCGACAGTATATACACTGCCATTGACATATGCAACACTATTACCGGAAAACACCATGGTGTCTATGTGAAGTGTGGAGGACTAGTTAAGCGACAAGATGTAGTTGATATAAGTATGAGCGGCCGTCAGGGGTGATTGGTTCGATGCATATACGGAAGCAAAACCACGCTGAACTGTTGCCGAAGTATTTATAGAGGAAAGGACGGGTTCTCTGGGACGATTTTGTTGTTTTCGGACTTGAACTCGACCCCGGTTGCCGATGGACGGAGATGGGCGCCCGTGGTTAGAGTGGGTCACAATGAAATGGCCCTTCCTCTCGAAACGAGAGGTACCCTGTATGATTCGACCAGTCCATGATCAACTATCATGTCCATTACTATTCTCTACGTACTGGCTAAGATCGAAGTACGGGGTGGGTACGATACCGCGACATCTCGTCAGATGAACTTCCCCTAAAACCGATATCAGAGCGGTTCCCCTTGTGCTTCCTTTCCACTAACCCACTCACATGCTTTCCTCATAAGGGGTGGACGATCAAGCAAATCAGTGGATGGCAGAAGAAGACAGATGTGCAAGGGAAAATCTTAATCTGGCATGTGGCATTCGAGACACACTATAACTCGCTCGCAAAGCTGCAATGCGTGCTGAGACATAGTTTATTTGGGTATAGAAACGTTTGCCCCAACAGCTGGCTTTCAATTCTCACAGCGCCCTGAAGACTTCGACAAAAGTATCTTGATCACATTGGGCTTTTTCTATGTCTTTCATTCCATCTTCCAGCAGTGTAATCTATTCAAATGAATGCTTCAAACGATATTCCCAGGTAGAGACTGGGCGAGGAAATCAGCAATCTAGTTCTTCTCCAATGGCCCAGTTCCGACACGCTTCCAAGATCTCACTTCACATGCTACTCGCATGTCGCAGGGTGAATGCGACTTCCATCGACAAACTGTGGGCTGAACGTTGACCTTAACCTGGCCTAAAGAAGTTCTCTAACGCTACTTGGGCCAATGTTACAAATGGCGACTTAGGAACAAAAAGTTTTATGTCAGCAAACGTCAAGATCCGCACTAAGTCAGAGCGTAGATGGTCATTGCCATGGCCCTCGTCTGGTCGAGTGGGGTTACGCAATGTAGAAATGAGGCGGGTTGCCCTCAATGGTGGTGAATGGCGACACCCAATGCTTCGTAAAAAGTCCGTTCAGCATAAAGATTATCTATGATGCTGCATTTTTACAAAATCTCTCGCTCACTTTGTTGCTTTTAATTTCATTCCATGGTCATATACATATAGAACTGAATCATGGCGCAAGATGGCCAGCGCTGCCTTCATCGTGCTGTGTTCCTGTGCTGGAGAAGTAAACAAGTCTTTTGACAGCGGGCTCCCTCAGCGTGGCATCGCGCACGTTTTTCTCAAGACGCCTAGTATGTGAGCCGTAGTCGCATCCGTCCAATCTCCGAGATCCCGCGACGAGAGTGCCACCGGAGTCAGTAATCCTAGCCTGGACGGATCCTTGAAGTCTGCCTGGACAGCCATGAAGTTTGGGTGAGAACTGAACTCGGGTGAATCTTTCTCAGATCACGGCACATTCCACTTAAATGAGGTGCTGAGTCATCTTCTAGTAATGATTCCACTGCGGCACGGTATAGATGTTGGAACGAGTGGCGAACAGCACGAGAAAGCGTACGTTGTGGTCTGCACGAGCTCCTGAGCACATATCTTCAATTCAACCTTATCCGAGACCTTGTATACACCCCTGTAGAACATGCTAGAGATCTAAAATATTAGGGTTCTTTCGCCAGGAACCAGGAATTTGGTCTTTGCTGTGATATTCTCTGCATCGACCTCTTTGCGCAATTCAGCTTCGTGCTGCTTGAAATGATGCCACGAGTCAAAGTGCATAGGGACCATGATTTCAGCGCCGATCTCCCTGACCATGGTGGCAGCCTGCTTGGCGTCCATAGTAATAGGCAACGGAGGCTGATCCGGCATCTCGAAAGCAGCTCCGCCGAGGTTGAGTAGAGCTGTCTTAACATGAAACATACTCTTAAGTGCCTTGAGGTCCTCAATCCACACCGTATCTCCAGAGAAATAGAAAGCATTGGGCTTGCCATCGGTAGTACTAAAGTTGTCGGCAGTAATAACGAAACCAGTGCACTCACTACTAGGTAGATGCTGGGTCGGAGTACTGGTCACCTCAAAACGCTTGCCGCCGGCGATAAGCTCCACCTTCTCCCAAGGCTTCAGGCCAACGACACCAGGCCGGGGGGCCAGCTTCTTGGCGCCATGAACAGTAGTTAGAACCTTGCGTCCATCAAGGAGGCGACGGCCGAGTTCGTCCAAGTTGTCAGGATGGTCTTCATGGCTTAAGAGGATTGCGTCGATGGGGGGCATATTCTCGAGTTTGAGAGCCGGATTATGGTCATGCTTGAGAACGGCAACCTGAACATCCCACTCGGATCCGCCAGGGGAGAAATAAGGATCGGTGAGAAAGACAACGCCATCGATGTCAATGAGCGCAGTTGCGGTACCGATGTGAGTGATATGGCAGGTAGGGGCCATTGTTATTTGGAGTTTGTGAGGCGTTTAATGGGAGAAGGCGTGTTGTCTCTTGAAAGGAGAAATGAGTATCAGAGAATGAAGCAGAATTAAAGGCGTGTTGGGAACCTGCATTTGAGCGACCTTCCTGATTACCAAGCCGATGTTTAGCGATAAATACAGACTTAAACAAGAAGCCTTTTCTCTTTTTCCCAGATTATCCCACGCATTGCGGGTTGGAAATCATGAAGCCGCTAATTGCTCCCGGCCCTCTGTGAACAAACGCAGGCCCACTCCTTCAAGGGAAAGTAAGAGGAAGTATGCCTGTAAGGAGTCTAAACACATTCTTTGCGGCGTTACTTTATCGCGCTGGCGTCATTCAATGACTCTTCGCACGGCCGAGGCCCCTCAAATCCACATCTTGGCAAACAGAGGGCCCAGAAAGGGCAAGTCTGTGTCACGGTATGACTTGCGGGGTCTGCCCGCATGGGGCAAAAACCTTATTATAAAGCATCCCCACATGTTTCAGCGGAAACACCGGCGATCACTCTGGTCGCCGTTCGACAATGCCGTCATCAAAGTGACCGTTAATCCTAATCACCAATAATTCACGAGCACAACGACCATTATTGCACGTACGACCCTGGACTCACTCACACTCGTTCGATACAACTCAGCTATCAATGACATTGCTAAAGTTTAGTCACTTATCAGTTCCCTAGCTTCAGCACTCGATTTTGACGACTACCCAGCCTCGCACTTGTGACACTACGAACTACGAACCACAACCCAGCAACCAGTTCTACCCATCCTGTAATGAAACAAGACCCGGACGTCACAGGCATCGAATGTGTGGCTAGATTAGAGCGTCACGTCTGGCTAAAGGACGTGTATACCAGGACGGAACGGAGTCATGGCTTTGGTTTTTCTCAGACTACTCATTTGTGCGTTTCATGTCTAGAGCTTGTGGGTGGCTACCCTGAACGTTTCTTGAAATATTACACAAAATGCCAGTCGTCCTCTTCTTGAGCGTTAGTTATTGCAGGTATTGGCATTGAAGATCATGAAAAATTGCACTCACTGTACCTGCCACCCTGCGCTCACACACAGCTGGTAAGGTTGTGAAACTTGCCTCATAACGATTGTGCCGGATTCTGACTGTAGCGATAGATCTTTATGGAAGCTAACACGTGAGCACAAATCTTTGATAGCTGATAGACCACAAAGAAAGAGCCTTCTTCCTGCGACAGAGTTGATGTGACGGAGGACATGAATCCTACTTATGCTACAGCGGGGGGGTACCCGAAGGCATGGCCCTCATTGAACAGCAACTCTCGGTATCCTTTCTGAGCAAACTTATCCAATGCCTGCTTACAGACCCTCGCACACGGTCCCTTCTTGTCAATCATTTCCAGAAAATCATATGCCGTCTGGAAAGGTAAAGCCGCAGAAGCAACCCCATATAGCTTCATGTCGTCCTGCATTAGGAAATCCATGCTTTGCAAGATCCGGATTGATGTCTCTATGAGCTGTTGCGTCATTGGTTCGCTCTCTGGGCTGTGGCCGTTTAATTGTATCTGCTTTCCCTTTAGGCACGGATAGTCGGCTCTTAGCTGTCTGATTGTCGTTGTACATATAAACCAGAAAGCCCAGGAATGTGTTACATAGTTAGCCATAGTGATATCTGCAAACCAGATGCAATAATCGTTTCTTGCTCTGGCTACATACCACCATGAATGTTTGGATTCTGAGCTGGGCTGTTGGTTTTGCGCAAGCCTAGTGGCCAACTCAACCAAGGCAGTGAAAGCTTTCTCAACCGTGGATGCTGCTTCACTGGTTGCCATAAATTTACAGGCGTTGACCTCCTCTAGAAGACCTGGGATCGCGCTTGCATCACTCATAAGAACCTGGAGTGGGCTAGCAGATACAAGTGTAGATGGCACGGTCTTCCAGCAGCTTTCAGCAAGGAACGTCGATCTCCTGCTGGTGAAAGAGTGAAGGATCTGGAGGAGAGTTAGTAGAAATGAGGAATAAGAGGGGAAGGCCGCAGACAAGCATCGGCCGAATGCCAGAAAATAATTTAGCCGCGTTTCCAGAAGTGTAAAAGGCAGGTGGGCGATGCTTGATTAACGCCGTGACCCCTTCTGCATGTGTCGCGCCTCCAGTAGAGGAGGCTGGTAGTAGGATCTGGGTATGTCAACTCGTGTCACACACAGGACCCGCCGCCGAATTCTTACCTCTGCCAGGAATAGGCACATCATCGATGCAGCCAATGTGTTGAAGCTCGAGTTATAGCCTTGCTGGATATGGCCATGTAAGTTGCGAAGAGCAACGCACCGTGCTTCAAAGGCATCCGGGTAAGGTGCCCAGCCGTTATGACCTCTGGCGATAATAGAGACTCCCAAGGCTACGATAGCCGGGGAGAGAAAGTGGTCATCTGGTGTGCCTACCAGCGAGGGCAACACTTCCATCCATGCCCCACAAATGCGCGAAAGTGACGGTTCTGTGGAGCTTGATAGATGAGGAAGCTCGCTAGCTGGTATGAAGTTCTGGACGCATAAAGAAACAACATCGCAGAGCGGCCACGTTAGGGGTCGAGTAACTGGGGGGGCAAAACTATAGCGCGGCACGGTGCGAGTTTGTCTCTGAAGGTCGACTTTAGTGGTCCGCCGTCTCTCTGTTTTGCTGACTGATAAATGCGAAGGAAGGAAAATCAAATCGCTCGGATATCCTGGGCAGTGGCGCTTCCTCAGGAGGCATTGGGAACATGCTGGACGTTTCCCATCACACTGCGGCGACGGACATGGAGTCAGCTCCCAGCCACGGCCCAATCATAGCATGGGTTGTCAACAATGAGCCACTTACCCCTAATTTCCGAGAACGGCAGGACTCACACACTGTCAACTGGCGAAACTTCATGATTTGCCATTTCCTCCGTGCGTCAAGACGGGTCAGAGGCTGTCTTGGCCTCCAAAGCTGATGGAACGGGGGGGGCGGAGTTTTATGCTTGGCGGTAAGTGCACCCAACTAGGGTATAGTCTGGATAGTTACCATGGTCCTGAATGGTCGAAAGAAGTTGCCCCTCCCATCCAAATCTGGCTGCGGAGTCAGCTCTGATAGGATGAACGAGTGCCATGCTCCGGGCACGCTTAACTAATCTAGGTTATATAAATCGCCAAGCCTCCGCTGAGCCAATGAACGATCATGTGCTGTGAAACGCCCCCTGCTTCCCACACCAGCTGGCTGCTGATTGGATCTGAACAAAGCCCCCCGGTAAGCGCGCTCTCGACCCTTGAAAATACTTAGGCCATCATTGCATACCTGTCGTTGGGTGATTACTACTTAAAGAAGGTTAAGCTCCGAGGATCCATGCCAGTGCTGCCCCCAGTTATCAATATTCTCCAAAAAGTTTAATCTATATCCCACTTTTCTATGGCGATAAGTGGGGGCATTTTCGCTCTGCAACGGGAAGAAGGAGGATGATGCATGTTCGACCCCGAGCCTCTGCTCTGATTGGCGGCAATCATGCTCGTATGATGCTCCAAAAAAGCATAAGCAAGACAATGCTCACGTCACCTTCTGGGCCAGACCCCTCAGAACTATTATCGTGCGGAGCTTTTCGGGAATTGCATGAGCGTCTCGACCCCAGGTCTGGACATTGCCCACCAGGTACTTGCCACTGGCCTACCATAATACCCGGCTGAGCGATGGAGACAGACTTATCGATTCTAATTCTGCCTACCTTGGGAGCATTTGTACCTTTGTATATTCGGAACAGTGTCACGAAGGAGCACAGCAAGCTGCTAGGGGATGGTAAAAGTCACTAGCAGAAACGAGTCGGAGACAATGCGGGAAACTTCCGACGAGGAGCGGCGACTTCGAAAAATGGGAGACCATTGTTGGGAGTATGCTGCGGAGCCACGTTAACACCGTCAAACAGTATGGTGACGGTGTGCTTACCGCGACTTAGGCCTTGGCCGGCAGCCGGTAGAGCTGAAACTAACTCTTACCCGGGAAAGCTCCTAGTAGGAAAGGTCATCCGTGCCACATTCTGACACAGTCCTTAAAGAGAACACAGTGAGGCGCAAAATTGCAGAGCTAGGTACCTTGTGGAAACATCATGCTCTCCTGTGGGCTAATCATAAACTGGCATAGAGAAATGAAGATAGATTTATAGAAATGGTCGATTCGTTACAATCTCGATGTAGAATAAACTCTAAGGACGTAGAGGAATAATCAATGCAAACGCTCACAGCATCTGCCTTCCTCCTTGACAGCCGAAACACGACAGAAGCACGAGCATGCAACAGGGACATCGGCGGCGGCCACGGCAATGTCGCGATGTAGACGGATCTCTCGCGCCGCTTCGTGGTGACCGCCCCGGATGAAGGACTCGTAAAGTCCATGGAGGGCCCAGACATTGTTGATTCTGGCTTTGCGACGGGGAAGATCCTCAGTAAGACCTAGGACCTGCTTGTAAACCTCCGTGGCCTGCTCGATTTCGCCCTGTTCGAGGAGCAAGGCGCCCAGGGCATGACGAACAGGCTGCAGCCATACTGGCGGGTCAGCGTAAGGCAGGTTGTCCTCCAGGTGGATGGCCTTGCGCAAATGGTCAAACGCTGTTTCGTAGTTGCCCTTGCGATACTCAAGCTCGCCCTCAAGCATCTGCGAAGCGACTTGGAAGACCAGCTCTGCGCTGCACGCGATGCCATACTGGCGCGTCTCTGGGACTGCGCGACGTGCCGCCTCGAACTCCAACTTTGCAACCTCAGCTTCCTGGACACGTCCGAGCGCCGAGAGAGCCAGGCCACGAGCATATAGAAGCATAGCCGTGGTGATGCTTAAGAGTTCCGCGTCATCTGGAAGTTCTAACAGGAGGATGTCCTCCCAACGACCGAAGCGAATGAACACATGCGCCATTGTACTGCACTGAAACTCGGCCCAGTCCACTATCGGAGGAGATTTGATGGAGAGGAACTCGGGGGTAAGGATCTCCTGTAGGTGCTTCGCAGCCTCCAAGGCATCCTCGAATCGGCCAGCCATCATGGCCGCGTAGATGAGGACGTGGATATTGTGGCACCTGTACACCTGATACAAGGAGGATCCCTCATAATGGGAGAAGTATTTATCATCCGATATCATGGCATCACGGTTCGACTCAATGCCGCGGCGGTAGTCGCCGCAAGCAATGTCGATATGCGTGGCCATGTGCTGCATATGGGATCCATCAGGCACTATGTAACGGAGTCGATCAGCCGCCTTCAGAGCCTTCTCGGGGTTAGGTGTCATCTCCATCATGTGGATATATAGATGGGAGATGCCGGGATGGTTGCGGCCGTCAGGACAAGCTAGAGCGGCTTCCAGGATGGACTTGGCCTCGACGGTGTCAGGGCCTGTCGGCTTGCCAGTGTCCAAATCCCACAATTTCCGAGGTCGGATGCACATTAACGCATCGGCGTACAACAAGGCCACGTCAATATCCTCGCCAAACTCTTCGAACACGTGGCGCATTTTCTTGGGATAGGCAAGATTGAGATGCGTGAAATCGTCGGGGATAGTGTCCGCAGGAGGGAATCGCGCAGCAATGGCCTCGATAAGCGCCCGTTCGACGGGTCGGGTATTCCGCGCGCTCCTTCCTCGCTGGATGACGGCGTGAGCTCTCTTGACTGTCTTCTGAAAGTCATCAAGGTCATAGCGCGACCAAGATTTGTTATAGTTAGGTCCGATGGCGTAGGACATACCCCAATATGCCATGCCACACTCCGGGTCAGCCTTCGCGGACCTCTCGAAGCACTGGAAAGCCTCATCGTGGTTGAAGGAGTAACACCACACGAGTCCTCGATCGAACCATGTCTGAGCGTCTGACGAGACGGTGGTAACCTTGCGCCGATTGCGCGCCTAGATTGAAATAGTCCATGAGCATCTGTGTCCTAGACGCAGCATGCTCGTTTTTGGTTTGTTCTTTTCTTGTCTCCTCTCTCCTATTCTCATCCGTTCTGGCAACTTACAGATTATTGGAAATTGTGGAGCGAGTTTCGTAAAGAGGTGGACTTTACCGTGCTAGACGAAATGGGTGTGATGGTGTCGGTTTCGAAAGGCTGGTCTATTGAGAGTCTTGACGGCGGTAGACCAGGAGTTCTGGAGTGTTAGGGACCACCGCGGGATATGGGCGGCTGAAATATGGACCGGGCTTACTAAACCGGCTGATAATGACAAGTAATGCGGGGTATTTAGTAACCTTAGCGCATATTACAAAGCATTGTGGAAGGATTTGACCCTGGGGGCAGTGTTGTGTTACGCACTCCATGAGTGACGGACAGTCGAATAACTCCTCACGCGACAAGGTCTTGACGACCTACCAAACCAAGAATACTCCCCCAAGAGTTAGTATGCAGTAACATTCTTTACGCAATGATGATGCCTTTCCTCTCATATCCCAATTTCAGATTGGTTTCCATATTTTACCACGTCCAACCCACCAGTTCTCGTTGGGAACGGCGCCTAACCCTAGCCCTAAACCGCTTCCGGAATATTCGGTTTTCATCAAACGAAATTGCCTAGTAGGAACCATGGCCTCAAAAAGCCCAAATTCAACTCATGTGCTGTTTGCATGTCTTCTAGAGAGCGCACAGCTACACCATTCGTAAGCCGTCCCAATCCAGGGTATGTGCGGACGAAGTTTACAGCATGTCGTCCACAGAGTATATCCCGTGTTCAACTTTTTCAGCCCATCGGTCATGGGCTAGTAATTCTTCTTCCTGCAAGGTCCTGCAAGACCACCCCATATTCAGTCTGCTTACAGCGTCAGGGCCTCGGCATGGGATATCCAGCGGCCTCAAGGCGTGCCCGTAGTTGCGATTGTTTCAACTACAAGCATGCAAGGGTGCCAGACAATTGAATTCTTGGATTATGCTAGTCAGAAACTACAGCGTATACTGAGTCTTCTGCACCGCCTTCTTATAAGGCTCCCTTGACATGATATTCGCAAGCCATTTGCCTGCCTGGGGCCATTTGTTCTCATCTGTTCCCAATTTCATTTTGAAAATAGCCTCCACGCTGAATCCCATCATGATGTCTGCCGCTGTGAGATTCTTGCCAACTAAAAATTGGCAGTCACTGGGACCATTTTCCAGTTCCGCTTCCAACCATTCTAAAGCACTGCACACATTTGAAGAACATTTGGCTTCGAACTCTTGCACGTACTGTGATGCCTCTTTTGGCATTCCCATGCGTGTATATAGTATCTAAAGGCATTGCGTGGTTAGTCAAAGCCGTAAGTAGCACAGCTCAAACAACGTATGTTGCTCATCTAAAAGCCAGTACTCACCGTAAGAGCATGCAGCAAGAAAGTACCTTCAGAAGCTCCAATCCATTCCTTGACCTTGGCCTTCTCGTGCAGATCTCGGGGAATGAGCCGCGCCTTCGTATCGTACGTTTCGCAAAGATACCTAGCTGGTTAGCATGAAATACTTGAACACGCTGCAACTACTCACTCAACGATTGCACCACTCTCTTGAATTATCAAATCTCCATCCTGAATCGTAGGGCTGTTCCCTAGCTTCGTGGGAATCTTGGCCTTGAAATCTGGCGGGGCTTCGGCATTGGGTCCCCTCGAAGAAGCAACCAATTTGTACGGAAGGCCGAGCTCTTCCAGTAGCCAGGCGATCCGGATTGCCCGGCTTCCATTGAGAAAGTAAAGAGTAATGTCTGACTGGACCATATTGATTGTATTGAGTATTCTCGCCGGCACAGGTTGTGAAAGCTGGAAAGGTCGAATATACCCAAAGCAATCCGAAGAAACAGAAGAAGAATCACGGAAACTGGGGTGTCCGCTGATTTTGTATTGCATCGCGATTGCTCGGGGCCTGTGACGGTACTAAGTCCGAGTGCTCATGGATCTTTGCCCGGAACATACCCCATTTCGACTTGTATTGGGCGGGTCTATGCCACCCCGTTACTCCAAGCTGTTGTCCACCATGGTCAGATGGCCCGAAACCTGTCGAAAGCAAGCGATGACGTCAGCCCGCTCGGTACTAGTCATGATTATGGCAGCTGAAGCTTCAGATTACGTTATGGCTGCGGGGAACCTTCTCTCGCCAGCAAACCCTCAGACGACGCACATCAGAGCACAGGGCGAGAATGTTTTTTTGTCTTTGACGGTATCAGCTAGCAGGAAGGTGGGCACAACGTGTGAAAGAAGAAATCCGCCAGTCCCCCGAAAAATACACTAATGTACCAAATTACACAGCCCTATGTCGCTGCAAGCTGGGCTCGGCCGAAGTCCGAGCTCTGTCTTGAAGCTTCTGCTCTTGGCTCTTCTGGATCGGACAAGTAGCAACCCTTAAGCATCTCTAGGGCCGAGCAGAACCGCCGGTTCACCGGAGGCCTGAGCTCAAAAATCACGTTTTATTGCCATGCTAAAACGTTAGTCTATTTCAAATTTGAAAACCTGAAATATCGACCTAGACGCTTACCTAGTAACAAGCTTCTGCCTGTTGATTCTTTTCTGAGGTACTGTACCCCCACACCTTCCTAACACAATTTGTTCTGGACACCTGACCGGCGTGAAGACGAAATTGTCTACTGGGCCCCATTGCCCCTTTTGGGATGTCATCCTTCTAATCGATGGCTAGGTGCGGTTATGGGCGCGGCGTTGTTGCAGATCCTCGTGGATCTTGGCACGAGGGAAGGCCGATGGAATGTAGTGGAAGATGTCGAAGAATCGTACTGGCTTAAGGCCCTGTTCACCGGGCTTTGGTCTTTAGAGGCTAAGTGTTACCAGGCTCGTAAATACCATAGTGACGATAAATTTTACTGATATCTTAATGTCTTGATCTGTTATAACAACCACCGTTGAAATTTCATAGCTCGGCTGCGATTTTCTTGATGAGCTGC
>JAYRCL010000108.1:0-51482 GCA_037074925.1 Tetracladium maxilliforme
GCATCCAAGTTCCGCCGCGAGCGCATCGCACTGGTCCTTGGACCGGCAATATACCACCCCCTTATCCCCGCTCATCATACCCAACCCAATCTCTCTCGCAAGCTCGGCCACCCTGCCCTCCACTGCTCCGGCACCTGCCTTGACCTGCTCCACTTCATACCGGCAGTTCTTCTTCGTCGTCCTGTCCCGGACGATGAGCGCGTTCTGCCCGAGCATCTGCTGCCGAAACCAGCGCTCAAACTGCACCGGCAATGTCGCCGTCAGCATAATCACCGGGCACTCGAATCGGCACATGCTCTTTAGCTGCTCGAGCTTCGCACGGTACTCCGAGTCCGTAATGGCTGTGTGAGCCTCGTCGATGAAGACACGCCCCAGCAGCCCGGCCGCTTGCAACCCATCGACGTATGCGTGGAAGCTCTCCACCGATACCGTGTCCGCGCTCGCCACTACCATCCTCGCTGCCCGTGGCAAGCACTCTCGCGCCGCATTGTGCGCCGGCCGGAATTCCACCACGTCTATGCCCAAGTCTCGTGCGCGTTCCATCAAGTCCTGCTTCAGTGCGTCGAACGGTACCATCACCACGCTCGACCCTTCGTCTGGCATAATGGCCGGGATCATGAACAGTAGACTCTTCCCGGCGCCCGTTGGTAGCACGCAGATGCCGCCTTGGTCGCCTCGAAGTCCGGCAATCATCGCCATACTCTCCCTTTGCTTGGTCGACTTCCACCGGGCTCCTGGACCCTGGAGAGTAAGCAGTGCCTGCTCCATCTGGCGCTCCCTCGCTGGCTGGATCCTGCGTGTCCGCAGTAGCCTTCGCACGTTTCATGGCCAAACGGCTGCTGCCGCTGCTGACGCTTGCTTTCCGTTTCCAGCCTGCTCTTGCCTCGTCTCCCTCCAGAAGAAATTGGTGCCAGAGCCGGCTGACGCCACGATATGATGCGATCATCTGCGGCTGTAGCTGTCCGGGCATGCCGACGTGTATGGCATAACCTAGCCGTGCCATTCTGGTGCTGTGCGTGCTCTGCAAATCCCACACAATATTCCAGCTGCCGCGTACGTCTATCGGCTCACCCGATATGGGGTCGTACTCTATCCCGCTCTCGTCGTCATCATCGTCGCCGCCCTCCGCGTCGGTCTGCTTCATCGTGAGCCCCTGGATCTTTCGCCCAAACTCAATCGCCATAATACGGTATCGCTTAGTCCCCAACTTTAGCTTGAGGTCGGCCTGCATAAGCCGAATCATGGTGGAGCTCAGCTGATCCGTGTTCCAGCGGCTGGAGCTCCCATCCCGCCACAAGTACTCGTGGCACTTCTCTTGGGGCAGTGGTTGGTTACATTTCTGTCGCAGCACGCGTTCTGCTGGGAGCAGCCACGCGATGTAGGCAACCATCATTCGTCCAATTCGCTCCGGCAGGAATCGTGCCACTTTGCGGCCGTGGTCTCGGATAGCCTTCATCTTGTCTCGGTCTGTGATGATCATGACCTGGCCGTCGTATATAAAGATATTGCGCATGACCTGCAACGTGTCGCAGTGCCGGAGCGTTGTCACCTCTGGCCCTCGGCCTGGCTGCCCTCCCCAGACATGCACGAGTACCATGAGCGCCTCGCGAAACCTGCGTAGCTGCTGTAGCCACTTGCGTACGCCGCTCTTCTTCCACTGGCCCGTGGTGCTGCTGAATATGGCCTTCTCCATTGCACGCAATACCTGCCCTGGACCGGGCTCAAGCCACTCGTTCCTGGCATTGGTTGCGAACGACTGCCCAGCCCCCACCCGGATCACATTGTCCACGAGCCGCTGCATATCAATCTGCGGGCCGAGCCGGTCCCATGCCCCGTTTAGCATCGTATCGAGCAGCTCGTCAGCTTGTCGCACAATCTTACATGCCACGCGCTGGAAGTCCCGGACTCGTAGCTCTTCCCCGTTGTGGATCAGAGACTCCTCATCCTCGGACCACCGCACGGTTGGCGCTGCGCCCGTCTTGCTGCGGTGACCTTTCCCATATGCCATCCAGCTGATGATCTTGCTCGCCACTGTGTATGTGCCTAAGCACATCCACGTCTCGTGCTCCTTCTGGAACCGCTCAAGAGCCTCTACGCTGACCTCCTCTAGCTCTCGCGGCTGCCCCTCAAATCCGGCCTCCAGAAAGAACAGCCGGCTGATCCATAGCAATGCCGCGAGCATGCCCGTATACAGATATGCTTCGGTGTATCCGAGCGGGTGCAGCCGGATACCGATGGCCGCACAAAAGCTTAAGAGCCCGTTGCCATACATATTGCCGCCGACCCTGACCTTGATGGAAGCCACGATGAAACGGAAGACGGCTCGGTCGAGTGCTGTTGACGATCCTCCCGCGGTGTCTGATGCCCCGTCGGCTGCGCCATCTTCATGCCACTGCCCATCCCCCTCCTCCTCGTCGCTGAAGAAGCCACTGTCGTCATGCGAGCCGCTGGAGTCGGCTTGATCGCTGTTGAGTATGTCATCTAACTCCTCGACGACATCACCGAGCAAGCTCCACTGTTGGTCCAAGAAATACGCCCCTAACCGGTCGCCGGCTTCCTCGCGACCCATGCGATATGCGCGCCAGCAAAATGCCAGATAGCGATAACCAAGCGCTCTATACCGCATCCACGAGTCGTCCTGGGCCGTGAAGCCAAATGGTTTGCTGTGCGGCTTGCCAGCCTCGATGCCATGTAAGCATTTCAGCGTTTCTTTTGGCACACTATCCAGCCGCCAGCTGCAGCGATCAACCTCCCGATCAAAGCTTTCCCTGAGCAGCTGGAGTACACGACTCTCTTCGGATCGGGCACTGTCCTCTTTCAATCGACTCTTGACGCCTTGTTCCTTTGGCCGGGTGAGCTGCGTCGCGTTATGTATCTCGACCAGACTGCGGCTACCCACATGTCTCACCCACATCATCTCCTTCACCCATGTCGAGTCGTGGTCTAAACCCTCTTGCATATCCCCGCGTTGCAGTCTCTTTTCGTCGGCTTCTTTCAGCTCAACAGTGCTCTCTGCTATTATAGCATCCATGGCACTTTCGCTAGCAGTGGATGCTACCCTTAAGCTCCCAGTCGCCTCCCAACCCAGCTGAACGACCCAGTACCGAGTATACCGTCCCTTGCACCATGACTGGAGCTTGACCTTGGTGTATCGCGCTGTACTTTCGGTATGTGTTGCCACTGTTCTCCAATGCCTTGTCATAACATCATGGCTTGTCGTCAAGAAGCGGCACTCGTTGCAGCTTAGCCCTTGCTCATAGACTATCAAACCTGGGATCGGTCGGCTTCCATCTGTCGGGAGTGCGGCTGTCATGGGATCTTGTAGTGGCTGATGTTCGACATGATGTAGAATCTGCGTTAGCTCGTAGCCCTTGATGCAATGCTCATGTCGAAAATGCGACTCAATCTTCTTGCCGGGACGCACAGCAGCTTTACACTCGTTGCAAATAAGCACTTGGTGTTGCTCATTAAGTGTAATCCAGCGCTCCATTGGTATATCTCGAGATCTATGTAAGTTCATGTGGGGAGTAGAGAGCTATATAGTAGTGGAAATGCTTTCGCCCCATGCCTTAACCGCGTGACGCGTGACGCGTGTTGTATTGTAAGCCATGGCAATTTCATAACCCTGCTAACCCTGGACCCTGAAACCTGGGGTAAGGGGGTTTTAACACTATGCACCAATGAACCTGCTCCAACGAAATCTGGTCCAAATTGGTATCCACTTTTACCTGGCACCACCAAAATTGTCGCCCGATTGGAGTAGAATCGCCGCCAGTTGGAGGCTAGGCCACACAAGTGCCAGAACCCAGAAGATCCGCCCGCGACGATCCAAGACGCTCGCCACAGGGTGGGGTATCTGGATAGTGCTGTTGATGATGCTTAGCCGTTCTGTACGTACCGTACTTTCTATCACAGATAGACTTGGAATTCGACTTATCAATCATTAATATGCTGTAAAATTGGGCTTTCCAACCAGACTCCCATTCTCCTGTTATGCCGCGGGCGTTTCAAGAGCAGCGGCTCGTTTTGAAGATGTATCGCAGGTTGGCTGGGATTGTATCCTCGACATCGCAGTAGGACCCGGTCAGACGCCGGCTTCTACACAGTGACAACGAAATCGAACATGGGGTGGACCGTTCGATATCGAGTTGCTGTGCGAACACTTGCGTTAAAGATCTCTACGTCCTCTTTTGGCCAACCTAGAACATATGTGAACAGGACGGCGGTGAAGCCAGAGACACCTTCCTGAAAGTGATACTCATCAATTTCCAATTTCTTTCGGGCGCTCGTCCTTGGCTAGCTGCCGTTGGGTAGTCGCTATGCTGCTCGTTGCTACGTTGGAGCTCTGCAGTAGCCGCTTATGTGGTGAAATTTGGCACTGCCCCAAAGTTGTCGCACGCCTCAGAAAGGGAACCAGTACCCAAATATTTATTATAACTCTGCGCACGATACACGCCCTCGTAAGAGTCGTAACCATAACGCTCCCCGTCTTCTATGGCAGACTCCAAGTATTCATTACTATCGGCAGCTGACCCAAAGGCGCGACTCAGAACGTAGCATACATCATGGCAGCAGTCTCGCCCTCATCGCTTGCTACAGCGGCAGACCACATTATCAGAGACAGATGGCCCACCCAAATACTCCTATCTCAAGGTCATCCTTTACCAGAGTGCCTTCCACCGCCTCGAAAGCGGAGAAATACTCTCCTCCAGGCTATGCATGCTGGCAGTGACTTATCTCAGTTCCCTCTACTCTGGCGACGTCCGCGAGATTATGACCGAAATTGGGTTGTTGAATCCTACTCGAGTAGTCAAGGTGGTCCTGCAGAATGTCCATGGTCTCGTTGCCAGTTCGCATGTTTAGACTCTGCCTAGAAGGATCCATCCAGGGATTGATTGCCAATGTGCGGGCTCGGTAGCAGCCCATGTTTGAATCTGGACGACTATTGCTTATGCTAGTTTCAAGGTGGACGGAGGCGATTGTTTGAGATGAGCGGTGTTGCTGGCTGCACTTCTAGAGCTTGAGACAACAGAACAGCAAGAGACCGGAAACGAGGAGAATCGCGCCAACAACGCCAACTATGCCGACAATCGGTCCTACTCCGAAGCTATCAACGCTTTTGCCTAACCTTCCACTATCGCCGGCACCTTTCGCATCGCCAGTCTCACTGGGTTGTGTAACGACAGTCCCCACGGGCCCAGCGCTGGTGGCAAGTGTCTCAGCCGGTGATGCCAGCGACGGGCGGTCCAAGGTATTATCGGGCTGGTGTACAAGTCAGCGTCGTGTATGCAAAGTGTGTGACATCGACGAAAGTCTACAGAAGATGAAGAGGGACACGTAGTACCACTGGAGTACGTCTCTTCTGAAGATACTTATTGGACTTGTGTCTTCAAGAGATACCTTGCGGCAGCTAGGAGAGAAAACGTTTGAGCTGGTAAAGAAGCAATAATTCTGCAAAGACTCACGCCTGTAGCTGAGGAGGGAGGATTATCGCCCTGAGTTCCAGATGGCAGGTTGTTGCCCAATTGGACATAGCCGTACAAGCCAGGACCCCCACAGTACTCCATGGAATCAACTGGGCATCGCAAATTACACCGTCCCAGTTCCTCCTCGGTTGATTCGGCAGGGGTGATGTTGGAGCACCAGCATGCGTTGCCCCGAGTTATGGCCCAGGCAAAATCGGCCATACAAAAGTCAGAGCAAAGCCCATTTGTCTGGTAGATGCTGACGTCTGATGACGGGTCATTTAAGCAAGTCCTTCCCATCGCGACGTCTAAAGACGAGAGCTCAAGCGGAGCGAAGAAACTTACTTCTTTCCATTGACGAGGTGTTTAATGAGGAACACAAATCGAGTGGCACCGAGGCGCCTACTAAGGTAGATCCAAATGTCGCGAGAAGGACCAGGATGCCCAGCTGATCGGTCCTTCTCTGTGTTAATGAAGACATGTTGTTAAGTAGAGTAATCAAGCGCCGTAGGAAGACGTCGAGACCTGGCCGCAGCTTCTTTAGTCCACCGACTCACTTCAAAGCGACGGCGGCTGGTCGTCTGACGAACGCGAAACTTACTCTGGAAGAAGGACGAGTTATGGGAGGCAGGCACGACTGGATAAGTGAACAGAGTCGCTGGGTCACCAACATTTTACACTCCACATCAAAAAACGTCATGTTTGAGGGGGGACAAGGGTGCCACGTCCGGCTCCGGGGATCCTTGTGGAGATGCTTGCGTAAAATAGCGAGAGGAATGGATAAGGGTCAGGTTAGCAAAGTGTTATCGTCTGTCTCGTGTCTGTTCACTGGCTGTTCAGGTGCGATCGTTCGTTTACCGGAGGAAGATGACTGGAATGTGGCTAGACGAAAGCGTCGAACGAGTTGGACTACAGCCACCAGCTACACGCGGAATGTGCACAAGTTGTTCTCTCTGCTCGTTGTTCGAGATAGCCCCAATCATTACAAGGGTTCTGAGGCCGGAATACCCAATGCTGTTAAAAAAAGAGTTGTCGGGCGAAGGATTGAGCTGGTGGCTGCAGAGGGCAAGGCGGCCAAAGGCGCAGGGCCAAGGCACGGAAGGTTTCAGGAAATAGACGGAAAAAACCTGGTGCCTACGCGGATTCAGAGGACAACACCAACCCCAGTACACCGCACGGTGAGACACAGCGATGGATTCGTATGTGCTGAGGGAGCGCAGATGCCGCTTGCTGATTGGAGTAACCGATGAGCATCTGACCGCGCTTCTGCGATGTCTCACACGCTTACGGCAATATTCCTTACACTTTACGGATGCGACTCATAAATTAAATTGGCTTTGGCGCAAACGAAGATTTACGACGGCGATCACAGGTCAGCAAAGATCACGTCTCCCACAGGCCCATGCCCTAGCATACATTAGCAGACATGCCTGTCTCTGGGCTGCGTCGGCTCCATCTCTTCGAGTGACCACTGGAGACATGAGACGGATTTGTTCTTCTGCTCTTGATCTCACCGCTGTCAAGAATAGACGGGGGGTTGAACGGGGCGCGATGAGTGCTTATAGCAGAAGACGCGCTAAGTCTCGCACGCACAGGAACGCAACACCCGTCCCCTGTTTGAGTGTCTGCGTCCATACTTCTCAAAGTCCCGGCTCCAACGATCACGAGATCGCCATCTGGGGAGGACTTGGAATCTTGCAACCAGCTGATCGTTTTGATTTGGGTGCAATCGTCAATATGCGTGGCTCCCACAGGTCGCGCGCTCGAACACGGGCTGTCTTCGACCACTCATCTCCTGACCCGGGTATCATGAGCGAAACAATTACGTCCAAATGTACAAGGGAAGACTCTGATCAGCAGAATGCCTTGCTGCCCGAGTCACCCATCGGAACGCAGCAATCCGCTCCGTTTCCCCATCTATTCAGGAGGTTCGTAAGTTCGCAGGGTTACCCACACAGCCGCTCTATCAACAATGACAGGGGCTTAGGTGGTTTCCCCGACGCCGTGGTAGGGAGCCATTGTCAAGGCGTATTAGAGGTCTGTCGCTGCTAGGCTCGTCGGGATGCTCTTCAGGATACTCAGCTTGGATATCGCCGCCTATCCTGCAGGCGCCCCGCTCCGTGTGATATCGCCATGTTCAGTACTGCTTCGTTGAGCCACATGGGGTGACTTTTTGGTCTTATTGACGTCGACGAGAAGTTACAAACATAGACAAGTTTTACTCGACAGTGGGAACACGCCTATGCCAAGAGACCGAAAATCAGGGCCAAAAGTTAATACATGTGGGGCGGAAGAGGGAGGGAAGCTTACCCTCCCTTTCATGTTCACGGGACGTTTCTCCATACAGAGCAGTGTTCTACAACACGAGTGGGACGAAGTTAAATCCTGACTTGGGGGAAGGATAGGAATTGCACGCTGAGCACAGTCTAATATGGCAGAGACACCACTCACACTCTCAGAAGCATGGGTGTCTTGCCAACCTGCCACCAACGCAGGGCGAGCCAAGTGCTGCTGAATGTCACTCGGCTCGGACCAGTTGACGCATTTGCCGTCTGGAGTAGACTTGGCTAGTCAAGTTGCCTTTGACAATCATATTGTAGGCTATTATTGACTACACGGAAGCTGGACCACCGCGCAGGATTTTGTGCACACCTTTCGCCTATCATTGCACCTCTCAGAGCGAATTAGCGCATTGTAACTTGGGACAACCGGTGTCTGCAATGCTCACCGCCGCAGTTGTATAGCCCATCACCTAGCATGATGCCCTTTTGATTCAATACCGTCTTTAAGCATTTTGTTGTATGCTCTTAAATTCTCCTCGGCCAAGGCCGAACTCCGTACATCAGCTGAGGCTAGGTTTTGTCCTGCCGGCAAGGTCAATGAAGACCAAGCCTTGTTGTAGGACGTTGTATATGATCGCTGTGTCGGCGCCTGGTGCTTTTCAAGTTCGGCTTGGCGACATGACTCGCTGCAATAATTTGAGCCGTTCGTCTGGGTATCACAGCCGAGACAGAAGTCATAGTCCATATTTGGCCTGAACAAGCATAAAGGAGTGGCAGACTCAGTATCGAGGGCGAATATAACAAAGGCACGGAAGCATTATTGTACTATCTCGCACTTTCACTAGGGAGTGGAGCAAAGTGAGATCCAGCCCCAGGCCTGACATGAACGCAATGCTACATTGTCCACTCGATGGTATCCGTTCTCTTGTGCCAAGAAGCTACAGCCATATATCAACGCAGCACTTGTGGGAATGAGTCAGACGTCATCGGAGATCATCGCGTCTTTTTACGTGCCTCAAATCCTACTTCCGTCGGCGAACCCAGTCTTTAAGCTTTTCATGGGCAAACCTTGTCTGGTAAGGGAAGCCGACATACTTTCTGACAAGGCAGCGGGGCTAATAAAACTCTAGGGCAGCAGAACTTTTGGGTCAGCAGGCACGATTGCATAGTGGGCCTGGTTTCAAGCGATGAAGGCGGATGGTGGAACCGGATTCAGTTAGCAAGCAGGCTGGCGATCGCGAATGCATCAAGGGCCGACAGCTATCACACGGCACTGAACAGCGGTATTGATGTCATAGCACCCGTTCCCAACGATGAACTGCTCGATCCCGTCGTTGTAGAGAGGTTTGCCGAGAGGAACATCGCCGTTATACCAACGCTGTGTTTCCCGAAGCATGCAACACGCGAGGCGGGCAAGCTAGGCTGAGTGACCGGGGTTCGCTCGAGCCAGGGTGTTACGACCTGGGGGGAGGTATCCTGCACATTGCCTGATGCCGTTCCACGTGGCAAATTTGATCGACACAAGACTGAGAATGGCGAACGCGACAAGGTGGACGCAGGTAGTCACGGATAATGCTGCCTTCTACAACAATATTTGGGTTCTCACTTTTCCACTAGAGTGCATTTCTACAAGCGTTTGTGAATATTGACAGGAGGTTCTGTTCGTCGTTAACTCGTCAACGCGCTCAGGATATGGGCCTGCGCGTCTGGTACGAGAATATTAGAAACAGACGCGCAGTCAGTCGGACGGCGGGGCAATACCGGAAGGATCGTCGTTGTCTGGAACTCTGATTAACAATGCTATCATCACCATACCCTCGTTACTCGAGATAGACACCGTAGCTCCAAACGCGACCCAAAGGCATGTGATCGACTGTGCATGCAGGGCGACTTGATGAAGCGCGCCGGAAATAACAGCGAGATGGCGAGCCGCTGACGGAATCGACCGAGCGCCACTCGCCCCACACCTCGTCTTCAAGCAAAGGAACAATGAGTACATTTACCGGCCTACTTTGACATGTGCACCTTTTGGCGGCTTTGAAAGTCTTTCAAGATCGATATTGATCATTGCTGACCAAATAAACGGTGTAACCAAAAAAACACCCCGGGAGAATGCAGTTGAGCCTCGTTTACTATTCCGTACATGGTCAATGAGGTGCCAAACCAGTCGGAGGGATGTCCCCCCCAAAACGTATTCGGAAGTGTAGAAGCCTTTTCTAGAACCATCCCGGCCAATCCCCCTTCCATGGTGCCATAACTCAGATACAAGCTCGAACATGCGATACATCGTTCGGCAGTCGTAAATGGGCGGCTCATCTGGGTTTGCAAGGTACATCGACATTGAATTGGCGACGGAGTGCATCTGATCTATTTCCCCTAACTCCATGAGAGGCTTTGTCGACTCTGTCGAGGATGTCTTGGGGTTGCGAAGCGTAAAAGCCACAGCCTTAGCCGATGTATCAGAATTCTGATGAAGACACTGGTGAATTCGTCTCGCATCCGTCTATCGCACTGTAAGTCCTGTAGCAGAAAGATCTCTACTACGTTCAAGATGACTTTGAGGGCACCAAAGCACGATTAGATCTGGTCCGATGGTCTCCCCGCTAACCTGCAAGTTCGAGAAGTTGGTTTTATAATAGTGTTCCTTGGCAAAAACGATGCTGCGTGCGCTGTTGAATCTTTTTGTCGGTCGAGATGTAAAGCTGGTCGAGGTGGTTCATAGCGGAGGCATCGTTCAAGATCTTTGCAACTTGAATACCTGCCGAGATGAGCTGAAGGATGTTCCTGTCGTCTTTCAGTGGTCGACTCTGGTGCTTGGCGGCATGCTTCATCTCCAATGAATTTTCGAGAATAGTGACAAGCTGCTTGATCTGCCCATTGTACAAGACTCGGGCAGGGATGCGTCGCTTGGTGGCGAGGCGCTTCAACAGGAAGACCCATTCAGTCCACTCCCGATCCTTGGGGCGTTCGATTGGTCTCATGTGCTGCGTCAAAGGAATAGGGAACTGATACTTTGCAACGAAGTCAAAGGCACATTGCGAGAGGCGATCGTTGACCTGGTTCAAAATAAGGTCTTGCTCCTGAACGTGGAGATTGGTAGGCAGGCGGGGCAACTCCCTGTTTTGCAGGACAACAAGGCCTGGCGGTGGCCGTTGTAGGAGCTGGTGCGGACCGTCGAATTCGTCCCAGTTTAAATACCTTCGTTGCGGTCGTTTTTTACGATCATTCTTGAATTCGCCGCTGGCGTTGCGCTTCGTACCCATTTCGACAGAGTAAGCGGACATGGGCGGCGGAGCAATAATGCGGTCCACCGAAGCGGTCGGGGAGTATCTGCCTTGCGGATCCCAGCCTTTCCAGTTCGAGCCCTTGTACGAGCTATATGCCGGACTTCTGCAGCTGTACTTCACGGAGGAGAGCCCCCCCGTGTGCACTGACTCTGACGCAAAGCTCGACTCTTGCCGTGTCACACCACCGCTGGCCGCGATTGGCATCCCAGCTCCACCGTTCTGGACACCGACAGAGTAGTTCGCACTTCTGAGCATTAGTGGATGCGTTTTGCGCGGACCGGACTGATCAATACCTTGAAATGGCGTAGAAGTCGTTTTCGAAGCCACCGCTGGTCCGATTGTAAGGCTCAGAGAAAGGACTAGGGGCGGTCAGTCTGCAATCTGATCCATCGGCCATAGCCCGTACCTGCGAATGGAGCTCCATGGCCCGTGGGTAATAGCTGGCAGTCTGCATCCTAGCCCTTGTTGAGACATGGCCGATAGGCTTATTGCGCAAAGAGCTGCTACCTTGAACAGCCTCTAGTCGAGAGACGGGTACGGAGGCATAAACGAAATCCAAGCTAGAGTCAAGGAATAGACTCATCGAAACCTGTGCAACTCGATGCGCGGAGAGGGAATGAGTCCGTAGTATAGATCTAGCCAGTTCCAAGGAAACCGTGCGAGGAGTTACGGCTAGATCTTCCCTGGGACGGGGAATCCTGGGTCGCCAATGCCCGGGTTAGCCCTGGATTGAAGGGCAGAGCAGGCGGTGAAACCCGGCAGGGGATCTAGGGAGAAAGCAGACGAGTGTGTCGAAGGAGAACCCACTTCAGGCAATTGATACGGAGGAACACTGGAGATAGCGCACTAGCGTTAAACATACCAAATAGCCCAAGGGTTATGCGGTTGGAATTCTGGAAAGCATTCGGGAGTACAATCTCGGCTTCGACGTGGAGGCATTTATATCTATGGACCAGAGCACGGAAGGGAAAGAACGGAGATGGGTGACCTAGTCTAAGCCGGGGACAGCAATACTTCGTTGCTCGTTCCGTTAGGGCTGTCACTATGCAGGGAACGGGCGTTCACAGGGGTTCGATTGCGAGCGAGTTCCGTGTTCCGCGGCCATCAAGCTTGTGGGCTAGCTTGGCTGTTCAAGGTATCGCGCCGAGTAGTGTTCTAACCGGAATACATACGTACGGCCAGCTGACATGACCGAAGAAGCTGTTGGTAGCCCAGTCCAGCACGAACGGCTGGGCGCCTGCAGACAGCCCCCGCGAGGCTAAGGCGGGCGAGCGGACGACGAGCAGAACTGGCGCATCAAGAAAACCAGAGTGGCAAAGTCGAAGCCAGACATTGCCAGAATGGGGTTGACGGGGGGCACAGGTCTCCAGCAGTAGGGTATGTTATCCATTCGCAAAATGCGGCTAGCCCAGATTGTGACCCAGATTGTGACCGTTCTAAACACCCGAGGTTCAAGTCATCCGCCGACGATTATTGGGCCAAAACTTGCCCCAGATGGTGTCGCTCAGCCAGATCGGCGCGACATTCATCCGAAAAGGCAGCAGGGGAGGCGAAGAGGAGCGGTCACCGCGTTAGCGTGTGGGTTGGGCATCAACCGCATCGCGGGCACCAGCGCCGGGCGCCCAATCCAACGTTGCCGCCCAGGACTGCATCAGCATACTCTGCTTCAAGTGAGGTGAGCTCTGAAATCCAAGGTGGGTCGGGTTACTTGCCGCCCGTGATGCATAAGTGCCGATCGCACCGGTGGTCCGGGGCGCAGAGCATTGTTGTACCTACAATCACACTGTTAGCGTTGGGTTCTGCGCTCTCATTTGGCTGCTGAAGTGACTCCCCAATACGGGACTGCGGTTCAGTGAAATCTCCCGATTTGCCATAGCTCACGAACCGTAGCTCCTCCATGTGGCTCAGCTGCTTCGCCGGTGCGGTAAGCCGGTGGGTTCCACACCCATCCGGTACGCCTATTGGCAACCCAGTATCGGGTTCCCATGTCGGGGCAAGACACGTAAAGTCGACAGCCCGAAGGTTCCAAAGCTCACAACGCTGGATGCACATATCTGAAGGCCGTGGTAACGCGCCAGAACGCTATTGTACATGGAGATACATCCAGCGAGCTCAGCTGATCTGCATGCGTCTTCCCCCGGCGCTTATTTTGCGCGTCTGAGGGGCGCGTGATTGATTGATGCCCGATCGCCGCGAGGCTTCGAGCTAGCAGTCAAGCCGGAGCACACTATTGAGAAGGTTGTGATAATATAATTGGCGTTCTTTTCCTGCAATTGTATTAGCACTGAACAATCCACTCTTTCACCGGGTGCTTACTTTCCACTGCATATTGGCGAATTATTGTCACGATTTCTCCGAGGCCTTGTATAGTTGCCTTCGGCGGTGTTGAATTACTGGTGAGAAGTACTATGAGGCAGCCGGGGTGCTCTTGGAGTGTCACAGCTGACACACGATGGGCGCCTTCCTCGCTATGGGAAAGAAATGCAATGTCATCGGCGATTTGGAGCTTATCCCGGAAGGACAGGACATGGTCGTCCGGCTCTGTGACTAGCGTTTATGACGCTTTTCCCTCAGGTACCTTGCTCGATTGTGTGTGCTCCACCCCCTAATCCAGTCGAAGACAGCTGTCATGACGTTGACGGTTCGACCTTCCGCTCGAAGATCATCTAGTCATGTGCTAGGCGTCCATCGTGAGAGCCTTGCTTTTGGCCATCTGCCTCTTTTGCAGTTTCTTCGTTCGCCGATTGTTGATGGTCGCCGAAATCATCATCCCGGACTTTCTTGCGGCAGTGTCGGAACGTACGCTGCTCGGCGTTAAACTCTCATCCCAAAGCAGTCAGGACATTTTTCGGGTTCAGAAGGAGTGGAAAGGGTTCCACAGGTGGCTCAGCCTTCAAATCAGGGTACATGCAAGCAAGGGGATGGGACCTCCCGAATGGGGGCCTTGTTTTGGCGTTCACACCTGAGTCCTTGCGCTGATCGGGCACCCTGAGCTATCACTTGACCGAACAGTCGTGGATTACTTAGCTATGTATTGTGATGTTGGTGGTTATCGTTAGGTCATATCTTCTCAGTTCATCTCGGTTGTGTATGTAGTGTTGGGAATCAACGAGTGAAAGCCATTATCTGGCGAGTGAAAAGGTGCACGGTAGCTTTGACGTCTCGAGCGATCACCACCGATCACCCTCAAAAGCAATTTAATGATCACCAATGCTTTGCTGCTAGGAATTGGCCGCTCGGAAATCAAGGGGTAAGTGTGGGCCGCGCCTCCGTGTCGGTAAGCAAGCCTGCAGCAAGCTATGGGGTATCCCCAGTGCGTAGCTGCTTGAGTTCAGACGAAACGATACTCTTCTCAGCTTTCAACGAAGTCTGCTCTTTTCTCGGCGTCAAGTAGGGCCTTGAAAACTTCCATGTGGCGAATTGTGATGCGGACAATATTTTTCTGGTGATGTCGTTGAGTTGCTTGTTAGCTCTCTCAACCTGATAAGTTCTTTTACATGAGCAACCGGTATGGAAACGGGATGCGTTTTCGCTCTCTGATCTTCCGATAAGAGTGATAGGGGATGAAGAGATTGGGGGTTGATCATCGGAAACGGGGCGGGGTGGCTGGACCGGGCCGTAGAGAAGGTAGCAGGAGACGTCGAGTTGGTCGATACAATTGGTCGAGAAGCGGAAATGGGGCACGTAGCGGGTGAGTGTACCTGAGTAGGCTTCAATGCATTTGACTCAAGTTCGTCGTCGTCACCCCTATGACAGGGCTCGGGCCTTCAAATGGCGCCGGACCAATCCGCCATGTACTCTTGATGGGATGGTGAGGCGAAAGCGTAGCGACGAAGAAGATGACGCCAGACCTCTGCTGCGAGATCCACAAGTCGGACAAAGAAAATCAAGAGCTCTTGGGGCAAGACACAAAGACCTCAGGCAAGACAACATTCTTTCTACCCTAAAGTGCTGATCGGGTAAGGAGTGATGAGAGGCCCAAAAATGAGTGCTATCTCGAGTGGAGGTTGGAGATGCGGTTTACCTAGTAAGGACCTCTATTTTCTACCTATGAATCAGCGATCTCGTTCGCGATACCGTCTTCATCCCGAGGCGCTCTAAGCTCTTACGCCTGGCAGGTGACATTGGTTGGAACCAGCCTGAGGCATGTCAATAAACGTTTGTGTGAGCATACGCGCCCGACACCTATCGTGACTGAACGTGGCCGTGGGGCAACAATCAGTATCAGCGAGAAGATTGAGTTCTACAGTCCAGAACGCTCCAGACGAACCGATAGAGGATTGCCTAATCGGATTCTTTCTGTGTCGGCATGATGAGGGATTCTCGAACTTGGGTGAGCTTGACCGAAAATTTGGCTTTCGTTCTTTAGGTTTCCACATTTCAGGTTCTCCGGCACTGTGGTTGCTCGTGAGTTCGTAGGACCTCTCTGGTATTCTTATTCTCTACCGACAAAGTAACGGACAAACCCATCACGAAGTACAAGAAAGACCTCTGATCATCATAATCGTAGACTCCCAAACGGCCGGTTCCGAGTTGGCCAGTGCTGTTGAACTCTTCGATTAGCGTCCTTA
Source organism: Tetracladium maxilliforme (assembly GCA_037074925.1). Taxonomy (NCBI): domain Eukaryota; kingdom Fungi; phylum Ascomycota; class Leotiomycetes; order Helotiales; genus Tetracladium; species Tetracladium maxilliforme. Next base: position 15,606 of record JAYRCL010000108.1, read on the forward strand.
TTTTACAATCGAGCCCGTGGGAAAAGAGGAACGATTCGGAGGCAACCACTACGGACTCTTTGGAAGATTCTTAAGATCTCAAAGAAACTCGTTCACCCTCTTCAGCGCCAAGAAATAGATATGTGCATCGCCTTCTGAAATACAGTGAAAAAACGACAATGTACTCTCGCATTCCCCGTATCCATTCCACATTAACAGTCGTCGAGCGAAGCGCTCATTTCTTCCAGACAACATTCCACATGACATGAGAAATATCCTGGACTGTGCTGTACATATCGACAATACGTCCTAAAATGCTACCTTCGACGGCGGCGGCGGCCTTCCTTTCGTCATAGGGCATGAACATACCTGAAGGGGTCCGGCGCATCCCAGCCGGCAAATCAGTCAGGCTGGCAGGAGAAGTAGAGCTGTGGAGGTTGCTTCCGCCGTTGTCACAAGCTGTATCCCAATCCGAGGTAGGATCGCAGAAGATATCCACCATATCATCGTCATCATCGTTCAAGGAAAACCGACCCTTTCTCGAAGGGCCGGGTGTTTCTTCGAAGGACGTTGGCGGGATTAAGGGCTGCGACCAGTGCTGTGCTTCAGAGGTGAGTTCTCGAGGCTCTGGTGTGCCTTTCCGATACTTGAGGGTCGCCGATGGGAGCATCTCGATAGTCTTGATTTCAGGAGCCTGGGGTTTCTTTCTGTCCGTATTTAGTGTCCACGGGGGGTTCCTTGACCGCGTCATCATGACAAAACTATCGGAGCAATAACTGGCATCGTTGAGTTGCTCAGGCTCCATCTCGTCATCGTCTGCACCCTTGACTTCGACGGCGATGCATTGCACGACCTGCTCGTTAAAATGGATGTGTTTCCGCCCCACGCCAGGTGAAGTAAACCCGGAAGGCTCGCTTGACGAGACTGCGACATTCATGTTCATGTCGCTCATCCGCCTTGATGATAATGCTGTGTCTGTCTTGGCGCGAACAAGGCTAAGTCGCAGAATGCTCTTGGTGCCCTGAGCCTGGCCAACTGTGGCGGCCTGTTTGAGCAAGGATCCTTTCGACAAAGACCTCTGAACCTCCGACATGCTCCTCCTCTTTGAGGACGATTTCTTTCTGAAATTCGCCAAGGACGTGCTATGAGACGTTGAGGCGATGCTGTTCTGGCGGGTCTCGGAACTCTTTGGGCCTGGCTGTAGCGGCCCGTAAAGCCAAGTTATGTCGCAGTCCTTGAGCCAGTTGAGAGACTCAGGTGGTATGGTCGTAAGATTGGCCTTTGCTTTTATCCATGTCCTCCATAAAGCATTCTTCAGTCGCTCCCTATCGGGCAAGTCGTCGCTTCTGTTGACAATGTATCGCCATGATGACCAAACATCTTCTTCTCTCCACTCATGCGACAAGTAATCTACTTGTTTGGACGGTCTTGTCGACACGGCAGTATCATCTTCAGCGTGTTCCGGTACCTCGGGAGTATCTGGCTTCGGGGTGTATATGGCGCTGCCAAGGTCAGGAGACGTAGTGTAGTAGTCGCCTGCTTTTTGACTTGGGGGACGTTCTGAGTTGTCGCTCAGGCTCGTTGCAGGCAGAAGAAGAAAAAAGCCCCTTTGTTTATATGAGGCAAGGCCTAGGCCGTCCTGGTTCGGCTCGTCGGAATCGGAGGTGAGGGAAACGTTGCTGGCCAGAATGGAGGCGGCGGCCAGGTCGGACAAATTTGTCTTGTGTAGGCGTGACTTCGAAGATAATGTTTGACGCGGTGACGAGACGGTTTCGAACTGTGCCTGAGAATGCGAGCGTTTGAGAGTGCCTGGGCAGAAGTGATTGCTCTCCTCGGTTGTGAGAACGTTTGCCATGTTCGTGGTCGAGTTGGAGGGGGAGGCAGTTGTAGGTGCGCTGTACCACCTCAGCGCTAGATAAATTGCCGAGGGTCAGGGAACCGCGAAAGGTGGTGAAAAGGCGAACTGGAGTGACGCAAGGGAGGGATGGATCCAGAAGCTGTTACTGTTTCCCTTGCCTGACGCCGCGAGTTGAAACAGTCAACACTAGCGGCGAACACGAGCAGGACATACTGCCTCGAGACTACAGGCAGCGGTCTGCGAGTACTACTATTGCAAATAGTAGTGGTAGTACCAGCTCAATGCCGACTCTCGCGCCAGTACTAATTGGCGACCTGAGGTTTGTGTGGTGCCGTAAAGACTTGGTCAAAACGATATGCACCGTCGCGGCAAATGTATCTCGACACAAGTAATCCAGAGGCCGTGGCTCGATCTGTTAGGGAGGGACGACGTGTGATGGGAGTCGTGAGAGAATTGGGGCTCTCTCCGGTCAGCGACAGGATCGGCACGGAATATACTGATCTTGAGTTGAGCGTGCAAAGTACTCGGTTATGTGTGCGGACGATAAGGGAGGGGCAGAAACAGGAGAAGGGCCGAGATAAATATAGCAGAAAAGAGATATGAGAAAGATGCTAGCAGATGCAGATCAGGACCGGTAGTTCATGTTTGATGCAGAAGTGCAATTCCAGCGAGTACTTGCGCATTGAAATGCATTGCAGCAATCCAAGTGCTTGTAAGCTGCATGGAGGGCGTGATGCAGCAGGCTGCCATCGACTTCGGCCAAGCCTGCGGTGACCAGTCTCGCCGCAAGAAGACTGCAACCAACAGCCTCTTAGATGTTCTCGGCTTCCATCGAAGGTTTCAACAGTCTTGATCTCCCGAGCTTGGCAGCTTTCGCCTTAAGTCATTACCCCGTCGCCATTATTTCATTTAACCAGACGTCTTCTCCTGATTGGACAAGCCCATGTTGTCAAGCCACTTAATATGAAGCCCGCGGTTGCGGCCGCAGCGGCTTGCCGCTTTCGATCGACCGCGTACGAGGTTTTCTCCCCAGTACGTTTCAGAGACCAAACAAAGGGCGGACCGCCTCCCCACAACACGGAAGCGCCCGAAAATAATTGCGACACAGGTCAAGGTCGTTCTGGAGTTGGTCTTCCAAGCGCCCTGTTCACGTCCCTGCTCAGGTCCGCTCAACTGTTCGGAAGCACAAAATGTCATGTGCAGTCTCCTGCCTGTGAAGCTGATGAGTTTGATATTCGCCGCATGATATGAACTCTGAGCCCACGATCCGTAACTCGACAAATAGGCCACTCAAGTGTCTGGCGGCTGCAAGGCTCACCAGCTTCAGCTGCCTGGCCTTCCAGCTAGCGTGATACCCTCTTGAATCCATTATCCTCCTGTAGCATTTTTCCTACATTTTTCACATCCTACGGTCAAGGCTGACGGCCCTGCGTTGGCTGCGTCTGGGTGATTGTTGGCTCAAGGAAGTGAAGAGCGACCAAACATTGGTGGGTGAAGTTGAGCCCGATGGCGGTATCGATGCCAGCGACTTCATATAATCGAATCTGCGACATGAGTCTGCAGTAACGAGGTTAGTTTGTCTAAGTGTCATAGGCGAGAAAGATATCGTGATCTGTGCTAGGGTTCAGTCTTGTTTGAAGATTTACTACTGTAGAGTGTTCTTATCACAAATGGAATCTTGGAAGGCACTGTGCGACGCTGTCATGGTCCAACAAACTTGCCCCTTACAAGCAGAGTAGAAAACGAGCACTAGATGGTTACCATGAATCTTCTCCGGTCTCCGCTGACGCAGAGGTTATGCAACGCTTCAATCATTGGCTTATCGGTAGTAATGCGACGCTTGAGAAATTCAAATTCAGATGTCATCGGGGACCATCGGCGTTACTAACGTCCCCCGTTCCGACTGGCCCGGCGCTGAAATGTTGTGAATCAAGCTTTTTTTCCCTCTTCCCCACTTGGTAAAGCATGCCGAGGGGAACCTCGCGTAGGAGAAAGCCAGGATACTCGCTGATGAGACAGCGAACTCGAGACGCTGGGTCCGGCTTTGCAACATGTAGTCCTCATGGGATAAGTGAGCCTTGGATTCAGGGAAACAGCCCTTATCGCATGTAGTAAACATGGTACTTTACCCATTTGGGCAATCCCAGATCTTTTGCTCACGCACCAGTACGTGGCGAAATAAGTCTCGGAGCTCCTCCGTGGATGGGGTGGCCGGGACGTCTCCACATGTGTATTTCGGAACTTATCGCTAAGCTAGTACCCCTACTGACGCCATATTGAAAAAAACGGCTTTGTGATGGGGTCGTCGGTAGTGATAGGCTCATCGACATGCCGGGCAGGGAGTCTTGCATAACGACGATGGGCATGGGCATGCTCACCAAGTGGTCTGATTGCCCCAGATAATGTCGTGCGGACGCAATCCTGGTCACGGCCGAGGATACGGCAAAATTTCTGTCGTATTCTGCGGCTGGAACGTGTGTAGTTCAAACCACATCTCTATGGGTTCTTGGAGGGATTAAGATTCGTCCTAACGCGGGTGTGTGGCACTCCAGGGCCCCAGCTGAGATTGTCGCGGAACAAGTTGACATACGCGAAAGGTTTGTATGGTGGGCTGCCCTTTGGAATGTGATTCGTTTCGTAATAAGGCACACTTCAGAGCCGTCACATACCCTTTGTTCATGTGCTGTGCCGATCTCATGCGATGCCACCGCCCCAATCGGGTATGTGACAGGTACGTCCCTCGAATTTCAGCCCTGGGCAGGCAATACAATGGTATGACGGAGCTTCTGCAGGCCAAGCGGGTCGGTACCCTATGTGTTTGGTGGGAGAGCGACAGATCGATTGCCGCCGTTAGGTGGATATGGAAGGTTTCGCAGGGAAATATGCTGGTCAATGTCTCGCATTGGGCGAAGTGGGGTGACCGCACAGATCGGGCGGTCGGCTACCGGTTACGTAGTGGCTACAATCAAGGAGGAAGGAATTCAGTTCATGACTGACTCTGGCTGCTCCCACGCCGCGCTCAACAGGATGATGGACTTGGCCGGCTCCCCCGTCCCGTGCCGGCCTCCTGCGAGAAGTTGCCCTTAATTGGGCGCGTGAATCATTTCGCAGTATGGGTCTCGCCCAGTCTCTAAAACTCAATCCGAACATGCTTACATAACGAGGACCGATACCCGATCATCAGTCTTTTGGATCATCCTGGGTCAAATCCTTTCCAGCGCCCCTGCGCCTCGGCACCCGCGATGTTGGCACAGGACAGCTTTGCGTTACACGAAATTCGACCATGCTCCAGTTCACCGAGTTGCTAGACTTGTTGAACGATTACCCCATTTTCATCCCATTTGTTAAGCGCAGGATTGGTGTCAGCCTATAACGATCTCATCACCGTCGCCGGGAGGTTGAGCCCCCTCCACCTTAGAGCTAGTTGGCGTGCTATCAGAACTGCGACTCCAAACACTTCTATTCTCGACTTCATTCCGATACACGATTCACTGGTATGGCCGACTACGAAAACCCCGACTCATTTGGACTCGATAACTGGAGCCTGTGCCTCGTCAACGACGGCTCCTCTTCTGGCCACATCAAGACCACACCTTCCAACACCTCCGACGAGCCCCAGTTTGACTCCTCACACTGGGAGTTCCCGGACACCGTCTCCTCCACATTCGATGCGAGCTCGTCTGCGTCAGCTGTAACCCTGAATAACTCGACCTCTGCATGGGACTCGCCGCCGTGGGGCCTGCAGCAACCCTGCTTGCTCGGCTTTGATAATAGCTCGCCTGCCAACGCCGATGCGAGCGTTCTCTTTGGCGGGCCCATTGTGCCGAGCCAGCAGCAGACGAAGCTGCGCCATCCGGTCTCGAGAAGCAGCAGTCGGCAGCCCGTGACAACCCTGACCGCAGCAGCCCAGGAGCAGCTCCGCAATACTGACTTGCCTTCACACCCGCAGTACCAATCTCCCAACAGCGCCTCGAGCCCCGAACTCCTTGCCCACGGAAACGAGACCGCATCCCGATTGCCACTAGACAAGTCAAAGTCCTCGAATCGCAACTCGAGGAAGCGCAAGGCCTCCGAGGACGACGAAGATGAAGAGAAGATTGAACACGGGGAGCCGGTGAAAAAGACTTTTCACAGCATTATTGAAAAGAGGTATCGAAACAATCTCAATGACAAGATTGCGGCTCTGAAGGATGCTGTTCCCAGTCTGCGAATCATGTCAAAGAGCTCCGACGGCGAGGATGCGGCCGGGAACCAGCAAGAGCTGAATTGTTTGACGCCAGCACACAAGATCAACAAGGCAACGGTAGTTGGTCCTTGACTACTCAACAAACAGTACTATTCTGACAACTTGCAGGTCTTAAGCAAGGCAACCGAGTATATCAACCATCTTGAAAAGCGGGTCAATAGGCTCCAAGAGGAGGACAGTAATTTGCGCGCCAGGATACCGGCGTTCGAGAAGCTGTTCATGACTGGGGCTATGCACGGGTCCATTACTCCCATGCAGCATCCTCTCACGCCTATGGACTACACTACTATGAATCTCCAGCAGCAGGAGCCAGAGTTCAGTGAGTTCCCTCATCATATGATGCAGGGTGGCTCTGCAACACCCGCGGGATGATCAGACCCCAGGGGGCACAGGGAGAATCACCGCAGCCGGATGACCTCTGGTAAGGCACATACTATAATTAAGTCGATTCTTTCGTGGGCTGCACACTTTCATTCAACAGCAGCAGTCGCAACAATAACAGCAAGAGTAACCTTAAGGTTAGGAAAATCCCACTCCCTACTTGGTAAACTGACGATCGGCTCCACCGAGCCGGTCTCTTATTCGAAGATGTAATATGAGAGGTAAAGCATCGCAACGAGAACCCCGAAGGTTGGCGAAGGTCAGGGTCCCTTTCTCTACTCCCCACGCCTCCTGTAACGGTTTATGACAAGCTTCTGTTCTGACTTATGGCTACCATGTCCATGTATTACTCACACTACATGTTATCTTTGGGATGTTGCTTCGGCTCTTTATTCCTCCACTGTCCGCTGGAGAGAGATGGTACATAAGGGGCGGCGAAAGGAATCGCGATGTCTCGGGAGAGGAGAGTCACAGCAATCTAGTAAACCAGGACAGCGAGAGGGTAGCGATAGCTTGACTTCTTACGGAGGCTGCGCGTGTAAGGAAGGGTGAAATTCCTCTCCCTTTCGTAGAACGAGGCAGCAGCGAGCTTCCGACGAGTCTGCCGCTACCTGCTACTATTCTCTCATATACGGCCATTGCCGAGGACCATAAGCTAGCTTTCAACTATCAGACTTTCAGAGCTTTGCCAGGAGAACAACAAGCACCAGCTGTCGAATCTGCAATGTGCCTCGTATCTCGTCTCACAAGCTTATCCGCCGCTCGGCCTGGCTTGCCGCTGTTCAACTAGCTTAGATCCCACAACGAAACGTGTTGGAAGATTGATGTCTCTTTGGTACCGATATTTCTGTTTCCCAATTGGGATCGATGACTCCTGAGATCAACGGATATATCAAAGAGTAGCTGCTACCAACCGATCGGCCGAGATGTTTCCATCCAACTTACCCTGGTGAAAGATTGAAAGGCAGATTTAAGACGATTTCTAAGCTCGGCTTTGGCACTGACTGTACTATTTGGAGGGCAGAGAATCTCAAACCTTGGGCTTACATCTGTCACTTGAAAGCCACAGTCTAACCATTGCATTAGCAAAAGATGGCAAAAGCCTTTAGGCCCTCGTTTCGTGAGTGTCGAAATGGCTGCTCTCGATACACACGCATGATGAGGGATTCTCGAACTTGGGTGGGCTTGACCAAAAATAAGGCTTTCGTTCTTTAGGTTTCCATATTTCAGGTTCTCCGGCACTGTGGTTGCTCGTGAGTTCGTAGGACCTCTCTGGTATTCTTATTCTCTACCGACAAAGTAACGGACAAACCCCGTGTGGACGACACTCCCACCAAGGCGCACCTGCATCTACGAAAGTCGATGACTGGGAACTAAAGACCTCTAACGAACCGCACTTCTAGTTCACGATGCAGCCTGTAGCGTTATTCTGGAGGCTTTGGTGAACGGCAAGCATGATGGCGAGACCATCGTTGCCTAGTGGGGCATGAAGGCTGCGGAACAGGTTGACATGCGTTGACGACGCTGCAGCGAGCACGACCACAGGCGTGACGAGAACAACACCTGGAACTTTGGACACTAGCTCTGCCTTTTATGATTTCCTTGTTCATCCCAATTGATTTCGTCCCCGCATCTCAACACATTTGACGATCTAGGCCCACTCGGAACCTTCACTGTCTGGTCTAACTACACACGGTTCCCTTTCTTCTGACTTGTCTTCCCCAATCAATCTTCAGTGTCCCTTTTGGAGGGGCCCCTGTCCCCGCAGCTAATTGAAGCCACTCTTTTTCATGGCAAAAATACGAAACGACAGCCAGCTGCTGCCGTGTCGTCTCCGCCGCATCGGCCCCGGCCCGCGGCACCTTCCGACCCTCGGAGGAGTATCGTCCTTAGTCCAAATCGTCCGGCTCATCATGGCAACGGTAGAAATGGTACTAGATGGTAAGTTTATGGTGTTATAATTATCATTGCAATCTTGCGATACTGGCATGTTGTTGGGAGCCCAAGAATGTGGGGAGGATTGCGCTTTAAGACTAGTAGAACTAGATCGAATCAAACGATGCTGCCTGCTCGTAGGTGCTTAGGTAGCCCACACTATAAAACCCTGATGTACTTAACTTAAAGAAGACGATAAGTAGACTTTAGCGACTGTAGAGGATCGAAGCTTCTCCGCGGAGTCCATGCACGCTCTACGAGATTAGAAACATGGTTTATATGAGTAATATGCAACAACGGAAAGTGGGTACGTCCAAGCAGCTTTGTATTTAACGAGCAGTCAGCGCTCTTTACATATTTCTACATCAGGCGTATGGAATGCTAGACCGTTTGCCCTAGCCAATGTGATGGGCTGGCACCCATGTGAGACACAACGACCATCAATCGTAATCAGAGGCGAAGAGCTATTGAACTGCACGTTCGCTCATTCCGTGTCTTCGCATTCCAGATCGCTCTTCTTTTGGTCGGCGAACAGAGGTTCGTATTCTCAATCCGTCCTCCGGGCAACCTGCCTTTCACCTCCGGAATTTGAGCTTACTATACAATGAGTCCCCCCTTGAATCCATGAGGCGAAGCATAGAATGAAGAATCAATCCTTACAACTAGTCTCGCCAAGCCGTAAGACTACACTTACTTTGGATAATGCTCTGGCGTTATTTCGAGGCACACAAGCTATAAAACATAGGCATTGATTTTGTCCTGGGTTACCACGTGATCACATTTTGAGACGAACGCGTGTTTTGTTTCGTCCGAAGAATACACCGGAATGGTACTTTTCCGTCGAACGAGAGACAGAGAAAACAGGGAACACACGAACGGCCGTTTACATATTACTCGTTTACATAACCTTGGAACTGCCCTACAGCAAACCCCGAGCTCGTCGCCCAAAGTGCAGCCTCCTGGACTGGATCTCTTAAGCCATCTTGAGACTCTTCGACTACCGTGCCCCCGATCAACTCCGTCGCACACAACAACGCACGTTACCGCATCGTGCCGCATCTCCTCAAGGGTCTAGACGAGGCTTTTCGTCAGGCGTCAGCAAACAGGACAGACCCTACCAACGCCGATACCTTCTTCAGCGGTTGGACTGGTGCATGACCGCAACGCGAGGAGACTATCGCCTCATGTCACAATTTAGACGAAGGACTTGAGGATAGATCGACCTTTATAGGAACCCAGATTCTCGACTGAGGCTCAAACGCTATTGATGGAAGCTTTTCAAGGCGAGCCGCACTTCTACATCCTGGCCGGTCATCGTACCTTCAAGCAAACGCCGTCAGTATGAATCGTCTACGCGGTAGGAAGAACCCGGCCGAAGAGAAGCTGGTACCCGATCCTTCGGTCGAGTCCAAGTCTTCCGTCCTTTTCCGATTGCTCGGTCGCTCCGGGAAGACAACTGGAGAGTCGGTACTCAAGGGCGATGTTGCCACAGCACTCCCGCCTAGTGATGACTTCCGGACAAGTCTTCTTCTCACAGCACTTTCGGACCGATTTCCGATATTGCGTGAGCAGGATGACCTGAACCACGAGCTAAGAAAAGAAGGCGAGGACGGCACCTTATATACAAAGCGGCAGTCTAGGCAGGACTTTGGTCTCAGTAGCAATTTCCAGGGCATCGCCAAAGACAGCGCCACACGATGTCGGCCAACCAGGTATGGAAGGGATGTTACAGAGCCGGGAAGAGCCTATGCGAGCGAAAGTGTCATGAACCGTGGAAAGCCGATCAAGTGTAACAATTTTTTCGGTGATAGGCACAAGATCCCAGCAGCTGGTGGCTACCGACGGGCGCTATGTGACAGCGACGCAGCGCAATCGCCTTTCGAGTGCTGGAGACAGCCGAAAGAAGAGGAGCGCACCTCCTTCGGAAAAGATCAGTCCTATAACGGATTCGAATCTGGATCGGTGTGCTTTGATTCATTATTCGACTTCGACCGCCCCATGAAGATGTGTTCTACAGCGTCTCCTGGACCGCGGATGTCAATGGCAGCGACATCATCCACGTCTCAGCCCGCAACATCCATCGAAGATTGGCAACCACCATCGGCCGCTCCCTCCCACTTCCCAGAGCACAATCGCACACGAATTCGGCGTCTTTATGAGCAGAGCCTCAACGAGAGGATGCAGGAACACCATTCATCGGTCCGTTCTCGTATAGACACACTGTTGCGAGGCCGCTTTAGCCCGCATCCACCGGAGCTTCCCGCAAACGCATGCTCACCGACCAAAATGGAAGCCAAGTCCAACCTTAAGTCATCATCCTTGAGTACTGTATCCCAATCAGCAAGATAGATTGAGAAGCACCTCAGTCTCTCCGTTGGAGATGATGACAAAGGGAAGGGCGGTGACTATGACCAGAGCCGATATGCCCAGCTGCATCGTCAGATGCACCTGGGACGTGGAACATCAAAATACTCAGCTATCGTGTTGATTGATCCCAACATGTCGCAGTCTAACACACGTTCTAGTTCATTCTCATCGTGGAATGACGTCCCTTCCAACAGAGCCGACTTGACGGTCAGGTCTTCGCCTACGACCGAAGAGGAAGTTCTCACGGCGACATTCTCAGATGATGGCGATAATGTAAGCGATGTGCCTGCACCTTCGAGAGTGGCACCACCCCGGGCCCTCAGGGTCAAAGTCGATGGAGCGCGCCCCGAGTATCATATCAACGGCGCGTTCTGCGACTTCGCGCTTCCTACTGATCTCACTATTTACGAGCGCACTTCTGTAAGCTGTGCTACAAAGCGCACCGTATACCCCGAGCACTCGCCTGCACGTCGATTGCGAACTGGGCTCAGCAATATGGCCAAACAGCATTTGCGAGATTCTCCTACCGCATCATCTGCTTACGATGCCGCGCCGTGGAATAATGAGCTTGATACTCTATCAATCTAATCAAGGCCGCATTGGGGCCTTGGAAGAGCGGGTCGCTGCGTCGTGATGATGCATAGGTGATGAGAATTTGGAGCCTGCTGGCACCGACCCTCTGGAGAGCGAAGATTCCGCAGAAAGACCGCCGACAGCAAGTACGAACCCTTCGAGACAGCGGCATAAAATAGAGCCAAGCACTCCCGCCTTCTGATAGCACGGCCTCCCCAGGTCATCATACTTTCCCAGCATATGCACCTCGTGGAAATCCTGGTGCTGTCTAGGATGTGGGGAAAGGCCACACAACATTGGGAGCACGCCACATACATAACAAACGCCCACGTGCGCAGCGACAACACCGCAGCAATGCATTTCCATCAGAATCAGTGCAGTGTGACGGCGAAGCCCAAATATAACTTTACACTACAATACAGAAGCTACGGATGGGGTTTCTAATCGCGTTTCATCATAACATTGTTTGCAACACCCTACAATGGCATTCCGTTCAACAAGAAGGCCTCATCACTGATTTGAGCCGCGCCCCAAACCACGGCATTTGAGCAATACGTAGCTATCACCAATCTGCCCGCGGCCCTATCCCAACGGACTCCTACTCCTAAGGCCGTTGGTCGCTAACTGTCGCAAAGCAGGAAAATACTACAAGTGGCCACTGCTCTTGGATCCAAATTGGTTCAGCGACCACCAGAACCTCCTTCATTACGCAATCGATTGACCAGGCAGTTGACGGGCGGCACATGAGCTGCATCGTACCACGATCTCACACTGCTTCTCCGACCCCGGCGACCGGGTACTGAGTCCCTGGTCCAGGTGCCACACGTCTGGTCTCACCCAGCACCCTTATTTCGTGCCATGCCCCGTTTGCGCCATGATGTGCGTTCCCAAGTCTTTTGGAAACGATTCGGACTGAGCTCCTTCAACAAGGAACCATAAGTCTGCAAACGCATATCCTTCTGATACCTGGTCCTGTCCGTTCACCCGAGGCAGCAGGGCTGTCTTGCCTCTTTGCTGGCGATACATACATAAAGCGCGGGGATTCAGCCCGAGGATCTTCGGCTCACTGGCGTTGTTGTCTCTTTCGACACAGGGAAGGGAGGCAAGGAGACAGCATCTCGCCGACTTGTGCACTCATCAATTCCTCAAGAGTGGCTGGAGCGAAGTCGAAGCGCCGTCGCGCCGCCCCACCTAGATCGCTTAGCCGCCTTCTCCTTGCCCAGTTGAGCTTGTCCCGCAGCACCGGCTTCGGGCCAAAGAACCCATCGGCTTCTTTCGAATCGGAGGCTCTGGAGGCTGATTACTGACGGAGTGCAGGGTGGCAAGCGCAGCGGCGGGCTAATACAGCAGAGAGGACCAGAGAGCATCAACAGCACCCAGGCCTTCTAGCGTTGCTGAGTGCAAAGCGGTTTTGCAGGCACCTGGATCGGGCGAGGCAGCCAGGGTGCGCCCACCCGCTCGACATACACAGGGCAGCAGCCAGCGGGAATCAGGAGAATGCCCTGGCGCCTCGCCGCTCCATCTGCTCGGCGCATTTGGGGCCTCCCTGCCGGTGGTCAACCCCACTCTCCAGCTCGGTCTCCTATCCTTGTCGAGCGGCATTGTAACGTTGGTGCAGCCGAGCCATCCTGTTGGAGTTGAAGTTGAACACCATTTCCAACCCAGCTTTCCAAGAACTCCGTCAGCGCCGGCCATGGAGATCCGTCAGGCAAGATCGCAATAAAGGTTCGACGAAACGGCAATGAGCCTAGTCCAGCCACCAAGTTCGAGGTCGCCTGGGTCCTACAAACCACGGCCTACTGGATCACCAACGAGCCCGGCATACATGTGATGGCCCATGATAGCTGCGATGAAGACCTCCTCACGGTGCTTGCCCCTGCCTGAACGCTCGACTGATCTGATCGTGCCTTTTGGTACTCGTAGTCGTTAGGTCCGACGCTACAAATTCTTCGTCCACAGCTCGGGCTCCCATCCCAACATACAAAGGTGGTTCTTCCCCAGCATTACACCCCAACAGACCCCAACGCAAAGCAATCAATCACACCACAAGACCAACCATCACTGTCGATGACGATGAGTATGCATTTCCAGGGCATATCTAGTGCTCTCCGATCCGCCTACGCCAACCGCTCCCATCAATGACGAGATATTCCGATCCTGTCCACGGCCAGAACACAGGTCCATGTCCTAGCGGACTTCTTTCTCATGGAAGAGCTGAAAGAGTCTGCTATGAAGAGGCTTGATGTTGCGATCAAAGAACTGTGGATTAGCGAAGGCTTCATTGATTGCATCGCGGAAATATACAGATGTACGAATCAAACCCATCGCAAATTGAGGGACCTCGTGGCCAGAAAGGCCCGCTCTGGTCTGCGAAAGTTATCGTTGAAAAAGCCGTTCGGGAACTTGTTCGTACTTGTGGAGACTTTGCGTTAGATTTAAGGGCTTCTTCTTTAGAACTATGATAGCACTAGTCAATCCTGGGAAGACGTCAATCGAAGGCTCAGCATATTGGATTTCTCTGAAGGAAACCCGGCCATGTTAAATATGAGTTTGGCGCCGCCGCTGCTGTCCTACGTACCAGACCTCTCAAAATAGCTGGTTAAGGGAGCTAAATGGCTGGCACCGCCAGCCACGAGGCGATGAATCTAACGTTGGACGCCATCCATCAAAGCTCACTCGGATTTTATCGTCAACTGTGATTCATCTGCATGGCTATTGGAGGGCCAGGTACCCAATCGGAGACGGAAAGACTTTCTGGGAACCCCGTTTGGCCACCGGCCACCAACGATTAAGATGGCGTTGCGTGAGTCTACATACTTGTAATGCTTTGGCGTGGTTCTGACAACTATAGTCTTGTGGAAAGAAGCTTTATGGAGACTTTGAAAATGAGGACCCTCAAGCTCTAAGGGAGCTAGCCCAAAAACTTAGATCGCTTGATCAAGTCAACGAAACGCAACACACTAGCGACCATCCACAGGGTTCAGGTAAAAGGTCTGGCGGTATCACTACAAGGCCGGCTCAGCAGCCAGCCTCGGCCGACCTCTTAGCAGCCGCTCCGGAAAACAGAGCCCACGCCAGAGACAATATGTCTCCAGCTGGTCCTCTCCCTCAAAGCATCAACAATTCTGCAAGTGGTGAGTTGGAAAATCAGGGCCAGGGCACAGCCCTCAGCATACCCATCCATATCCCACGTCCCCGGAAAGCATATTTCGAAATCTGCATGAATTCTGGGGAATATTCCACTGTGTTGAACGAGCTTGATATTACTTCTGTGAAATCTGACGGTGAGCTCTTTGATAAGATATGGTGTACGTACAACAGCATGCGCCGAAGCCGGTTGAGAAAGATGTTTGCTAAACCATGTGGCATTCATTTCGTCTATGTCAGTATCTCTTATCTAAACTAAGTTTCATTGCTAATCTGTTCTCTAGTTCGGAGTTCGACAATGTTTTCAGACAGGCATCTACGGAGAGCCTTTGGAGATACCCCCTGTTGGTGAAGTCGACTCCGAAAGATATCACTACAAGGAATGCCCACTGAAGAGTCTTCCCCCAATGCCCTCTCCTGTTTTTCTCCACTACTTATCGTGTGCCAAAGGAAACAATGGCTCTGTGAAGTCCCTAGCGCACATAATGAAAACTGCTTCTTGGATCGACTGCCGAAGAAAGTTCATCATAGCGTTTTCGATGAGCTCAGGGCGCGAGACATATCGAGTGTGTCTAATAGTATTGCTTTTGGGTGGGGAGTCCAGATTCTCGAGGGTCCCAATCACGCAACACTGAGCTTAGCGTTGGGAGGCGGGGTGATGCTTAGTCTTGTTGTATCGCTGATGGTTCATGGTATAGCTGGAACTCAGGAGCAAGGTTTTGGTGTTGGACAGTATTTGCTTCCTGTAGTGTGTTGTGTTATGAGCGCACTTTACTTCTGGCTTCCGGAGCTTTAATAGTACCAGAAGCATCCCTGATATCCTGGTATAGCACGTAACATCGCTGCGATGGAGTTAGAGCTGTCAGGCAGCTTGTGAAAAGTAAATAAAAGGTACTGAGGGATCGGAGGGGAAAGCGGGGAACGACCAAGACACACTGAATACCTCCGGTATCCCCAACGAAGAGACGGTGCAGAAGTTCCTCCGAGAAAGAGATGCAGCTTCAAAATCAATGGCTGAGTCAGACCAACTCCCAGCACAAAGTGGCCAATGTCAAATGGGCATCCCATCAGACTCGTTGTGTTCTAGCAAGATTGCTGCTCTAGCACCCAATCATGAAGGAAGCGTTTGGTCCTTGCTGAACGATGCGCCTCTTTACGGGAACAATGGCTGGCGCAGCACCGAGGGGGTTGTCCAACAGCATCGACTTCGTTTTATTGGCTGACTTAGCTGACCTCAATCATTGCTGGAGCCTTACACTTCTCCCGCTCGACACAACCTATTTGCCGGTCACTAGGTCATAACACCATGGTTGAAACATCGAATATCTGGACACCCGCCCTAGATCGGGAATTTCATCGCCGCGTTCTAGAGTTAAGCAAGCTAACAGAGACCCCCGCCGCGGCCCAGTACTGCCGCGACCGCGCGGTGCCAGAGTCGACCGACCATGTCCTGTCCTTCCGGGATGAGCTCCAAATCGCCGACGACATTGCATTTCTTTCCCATAGCGAGGAAGGCGCCCATCATGTGTCAGCTGTGACACTCCAAGAGCACCCCGGCTGCCTCATAGTACTTCTCGCCAGCAATTCAACACCGTCAAAGGCAACTATACAAGGCCTCGGAGAAATCGTGACAATAATTCGCCAATATGCAGTACAAAGTAAGCACTCGACGAAAGAGTGGATTGTTCAGTGCTAATACAATTGCAGGAAAAGAACGCCGATTATACTGCCGCAAACTTCTCGATAGTGTGCTCCGGCTTAGCAGGAATCGGATCCTGGCTCGAATCCGGCCACCATGGGTACGGCGGCCCTTTCGTATCAGGAAAAATACACCGTTTTTGGGCGACCAGTTGCTCAGGTCCATGGACCAACTGGAGCGCGACCTGGGAACAGCCAGCCATCTGAACCCGCTTTTTGAAAAAGCCAGGGAGCTTGCTCAGTCCTTAGAGCCTCTGCGAATCGAGGTCAATGAGACCAAGAGGAGCCCGATCATATGTGATATCGTCCAGAAATGTGCAGCGATGGCTTCTCTGGGTGAAACTCGATCAGTGGAGAAATACCTCAGACATCTCAAGCTTCCAGTCGGAGTACACGAGGCGCCGGAGATTCGTCAGGTCGATAAACTTGCACGGTATTTCTTTCTCTGTAAAGACTTACTTCGGGTCGCTAGAAAGTCAGAATACACAGCTTTATTCAAGCACATTCGTATCACTCATTTGGACGCCTTTCCAGGAATCTTTCGACAGGGCCTTAGGCAGAAATGTTTCGTCCACGCCGAGATACAACAGGTCCTCCACTACGAACGGCGACCACATCTACCACCGCCGCGGGCTATTGGGTGTAGCAAATCTGCTTGCTATCTATGCGATCTGTTTATCTCTAGACAGAACCGTTATTGCGTCTCCCATTCGCATCGACGCCTCTACCCGAAGTGGACTATCCCAAACATTAGCGGGATGACGGAACTCCAGGCCTCTAAACTAAGACTTGTTGTACAAGGAATCGCACAGGACTTAAGACAGGCGATAATGAAGAACACAATAGCGCCATGCTTGATGCCCTTCCCTCTCGAGAGTTGAACAGGCGCGTATTGATTTTGGGTAGACCCACAGAAATACGAGAGATGAGAAAAAAAAATGTAAAAAAAAATTAATTCAAGGAACAAATGGCTTCCACAACAAGCTCTGGAGCGTAGTTGGCCTGACTACATCGACCTCTTCACTGCTATAAGTACTTTTCTTCCCCTTCCCCTTCTGGCATTGGGGGAGTGTGAGTCGGGCGTTAGAACAACAAGTCGCCGCGTGCGGATGAAAATTCAAGTCGCCAGCTAGTTTGACAACACGGTCGCCATAAACTTAGGGGTTTCTTAGGGCTCGGGCCAGTGAGGAACTTTAATTTAAGAAGACGCCAATACATTCCTATCGTAAATTTATTGCCGTCACAAGCATGCAACATCTGGGAGTCGAGACTAGCGCAACATTCCCCATCCAGAATCCTAGACACTATTGCGTGCCATTATCATACGTGAGACCAATAGCAGGCTATAAGACCGTCA
Organism: Tetracladium maxilliforme; assembly: GCA_037074925.1. Taxonomy (NCBI): domain Eukaryota; kingdom Fungi; phylum Ascomycota; class Leotiomycetes; order Helotiales; genus Tetracladium; species Tetracladium maxilliforme. The sequence continues at coordinate 33,147 of JAYRCL010000108.1, forward strand.
GCTCATGGACTGTTTACAATCAGTGATATCCATACAGGCGGCTACGTATTCGCCGAGGTTGTACATTCCGTTCAACCCACATCGCATTCCTTGCATACTTCTCGATCCAGTCCCGCGCCTCATCTGCTATCCGGAACGAGTTTCCACCTTTACAATTCCTCAGCTGTACTGTATAGAAATGATAGAAAGTACTTGGGTTACGGTACGACATATAAATAATCGCGAACGGAGATGCGGCCTGCCTGGCTGTGGGCGAGACACACGCAACTTGCTCGAGGTAATCTCCGCTTGGATCTTCTTTAAATTGGGGACATTACAATGCCGACAAACCAGAGGGCTGGGCCACCTGGGGCTGATCAATCACTTCCAGTGGTTGCTTCATTCCGATGGAGGCTCACGCGACCACCTCGTATAAGAGCAACAATTGGAAGAACATGGTCATTACTGACGTGCAATTCGAGCAAGACTGCGTTTCGAAAACCCAACTACAGATACTTGTATGTTTATAACATAAACCATGCCTAACATTTCAATTAGAGGGGTTCTTAACTGCGGACCGGGCTTCTCGACAAGTATTGATCTTGTGAATAGCTCTTTTGATATATCCCAAGCTAGTTCGGTAAAGCCTGCTGGCGAGGCGCGTATTAAACAATTGGATATTGGGGCTTCAAAATACAACGATAAAGCCCGTAAAAGTCGTCTTTGTGTAAGGGATTAAACCAATGTGCCGACCGCAATTTGACACGTCGCAGGCGCCACTGTCTTCAATGGCGCGCTTATTGTTCCGATTTTGAACTTACCCCTGGATCCCCTGCCCGGCGCGACTGGGTTATGAAGGTCCTGCGTCATCAGCACACTCGTTCGGCAAGGGTGATACCCCTTTCTGCCCTTTTCCCTGCTCCAGCTGTATATTGTGCGCTCTCAAGCCTTCCTCGACCTCGTCTGGAGCCGCTATCTTGTTGGAGCCGGGTCATCGAATAATAGCCAAGCAGGATTGGTGGAAGGTGAATCTGTCCAGGGTCTCTCGCGTCGCATTGTGACTAATCAGTTTATCGTGTCCTCAGCGGCTCCCCCTACTGAGACGGGTACCCGTCCCTTTAGCCCGCACGGGTACCCGTGTGTGTAAGTTATGGAAATTCATCTCTAGTACCCCTGTTGATTAAATCAACTCTACCCCCTGTAAAGCGGGGCAGAAAAAACATTTCTACTACAATTGATTTTGTAATTGACTACTAGGGGATCCTCCGCAACCAGCTGGCTGCCGTGCTCGCCGCCATGACTGGCCTGGGTCGGTTCGTCGTCAGGCCCGTCAGGCTCCCAGTCGCTTTCTACCTCGCTCTCATCGCCCCACTCGCTCTCGTCACTCTCATCGCTTTGCTCATCCTCCTCGCCTTCCTCGATCCTGCCGTGTACCTCGACTGGATACACGAAATCCAGCGGCTCTAGCCTGTGCGCGATGCCCTCTGACACCGAGACCATATCAGCTTCGTGCGTCGCGACTTTCGGCCCACCCCTGGTGATGTCTATGTCGCTCCATGCCTTGTGCTCCCACAAGGAATGTACCTGGCGCCGTACGTCAGGTGGGATCGCTACCTTGACCTGCTGCCTAACGCTCTCGGGTAGAAGGCATGCGCGTATGACGAACGCGATGAACTTCTTCCACCTAGTCCGGTACTGTCGCTGCGTACCTGGCTCGGCCATGACGGAGAAGGCCCTCGACTGGAAATAGTCCGGCCGGCTCGACACCAACCAGCAGCGGATGACACGTCCTGTGTAACGAGCCGTCGTCTCGCATCGGTTAATCATCAGGTCTACCGCGTTGAGTAGGCACGCGATCTTCTGCTCATCGTGACTGGAGCTGATGATGTCTGCGTCGCCCTCCCGTTCCCCCTGACCTAGTTTCAGGTCTGTCCATGGCTTACTTCCCGCGCTCGTTGTCGTAGCCTTCAGTATATCTCGGCGGACGTCCTTGTAGGTCTCTAGCCATCGCGTCCGTTCTAGCCACGGGCTCGTGGCCGCCAGTGACGTACTGCGCAGCGCCTTGGCGTACACGCGAGGCTCCATATCGCTGCACGGCCGTATCGACGTGCTGTCGAGCAGCACTGTCTACGGGAGCCGACCTTCTCCTCCTTCCGGTGGCGCCTCCAGCTGATGGCTCGACACTCCTCGGCGAAGGCCTACCCTGCGCCCGTTGCGGCTGCGACGGCGATGCCACCTCAAACCATCCGCTAGCATATCGCGACCTGAAGAATCGCTGGCATGCCACCTCCTCTCTCCACCGCAGCCCGGCCCCGCCTCGGCTGCCCGCCTGTTGCGCTTCAGACCAGGCCGACCTGCACCGTGACTGTTTACCCAGCCATGGGTGTCCCGACAGTGTTTCTGGATCATCTGCAGGTACCTAGCGACGTACGGACACTGGCGACATTTTAGCCCGTCCGTCTTCGGCGCTGCTAGCTGTGGGTTGTAGCCGATGGATCGTAGTGGGAGGCGAAAGTCGATCAGCCCGGCCTGGTCCTGTATAACACCTGGCCAGCTTGAGACAGTGTCGGCAATTCGGCGGCGTCTTGATATGTCGATGCCGCGGTGACGACGGCGGTACCCCCTGTCGACTACGCGTTGGCAGGGGTTTAGAGTAACCCTGAATCTAATTGTACAAGACTTGACGAGGGACTGCTCCTGTAGGGTTTAGAGCGGTGCAAAATGCAACTGTACAAGAGTGGTGGGTGGACTGGGCTAGTAGGGAACCATAACGGGTGATGGGCAACATGTTGTAATAGAAACAAAAGGTAAATTATTCTTGCGTCCAGGGCGCAACATGTCGCGAGCCGCTCTTGTATGTCATCACAGAAGTGGACTGCCCAGATTCCAGTGAGCCTTGCCAAGCAACGGAGTGGCGGAACACTGAGCAAGCGGACCTTTTCCGCTTCCTATAATCCCGAGCTCAAGACTCCGCTCGGGTCCTCGGGTCCCGGATCGCGCCAATAGGCGAGGACAAAAGTCTCGCTAAGGAGCGCATTGTCATTCGCCAAAACAACCTCAGGAAAACAATGCCAAGCTACCACCACTAAGCTCCAGTCAGATAGATTTGAAAATGCAATAAATCCTAAAGGCTAAAGAGCGCAGATACACGATTTTCCGGGGCTATGTCGTGGCTCTTTCTATCCACCCAGAAGTCCCGGACGACCCGCCACCTTGCTTACACATAGGCCTTCCACAGAGCAGACGGGTCCAGAAGGCAGTCTGGGGAAGGCTGCCTTGTACAGTGACGTTCGAAATCGGCGACCACCTTTGCCGCAGTTCTGATCGCTTCGAGTGGAGCTAAAAGTGGGGCATGCAGGTTTTGACAGGTGGTGTAAATGCTTGGGTGCGTGCAAAATGAGACGTCCAATTTGGCTTGTCCCGGGGACTGGGGTTGAGCTTACATAATGGCTCCTGTGAGTCATCCATTTCAGTTGGTGGAGTCTCGCTTCTACCGCGACCGTTTTCTCCTCGGATTCTTCACCATCCATTATCAGCATGGCTCCGGTGCTCTCTCGATCCCAACATGAGAAACTGCAAGCAATGGTAGAATCTGGCCGTTCTAATGCAGAAATCATGGAGGCCGTTGACTGCGGTAAACGAACTGTTACGCGAGCTCGTCAGAACGTGCGACTTTACGGCTCGACGACGGCTCCTCCAACCCGCATTGGGCGACGTAGTGACATACACCCCATTGCGCAGGATGCTCTCATAGAGAAGCTTCTCAAGGACCCGGATATGCTACGATCAGAGATGGTGGAGTTTTTCAAGACGGAATTCAAAATTCATGTGTCGACCTCTAGTGTCTCTCGTTTCCTCAAGCGGGCTGGCTGGACCAGGAAGAACAGCAGTCAAGTGGGAGAGCAACAGAACCCCATGCTCCGTGATATGTATCAGTACAAACTGACCCACTGTAAGTCTTACCAACTTATTTTCATCGATGAGTCGGGGCAGAATAGGCGAACGGCACGTCGACGGTACGGCTGGGCAGCAAGGGGCAGCCGACCAAGTCGAAAGGGTAACTATAGTCGTGGAAACACGATGCAGGTCCTTGCGGCGTACACGCAGGAAGGAATCGAACTCGCCCATATTTACCCAGGCTTCACCAACTCTACGGTCTTTGAAAATTTCATCGAGCAGCTTTTGCAACATTGCGGGAGATGGCCAGAGCCTAAATCCGTCCTTATCCTGGATAACGCGTCCATCCATCACTCGGCTAGAGTGGAGGAGCTATGCAGCAAGGCTGGGGTCAGATTGATATTCCTACCGCCGTACTCTCCGGACTGGAATCCTATAGAGGAGTTCTTCTCCGAGTTGAAGGCATTCATTCGCAAGGAAAGTCGCAAACATCAAGACTTCTTCCATGAGGATTTCGAGGGTTTTGTACGAATGGCTGTAGACATTGTGGGATCGCGCGCAAAGAGCGCTGAAGGTCACTTCCGTCACTCGGGAATCTACGTTGAGAGGCTGTCAAAGAAATAAAGCACGATGTGTATGAAGTAAAAACCGATATCCAGACGCTCCTATGACAAAGTAACCCCGCTTGCCCATTTTTGAATGTCTCGAACAAATGACTTAGCAATGCCTCGCGCAACGCCGTTTGCAATGAAGAAATCCACATCCTGATCCTCGAAAATCTGCTCTAAATCGAGGCATTCCTTCATAGCAACAGCAAATGCTTTTTGAAACCCTTTCTTCCATTCAGTGCCGATAACCCGGCTGCATTGCCATTGACAATACGTCTGGATAGCCTTATCTCTGGGCTCAGGAATGCAAAGGTCGGCGGCACGGCCCGCAGACGCCACTAGCGGCGATGCGGCACCTGCGTCATCTGCCTTTTGCTGGCAATCACAAGAAGATGGCAAGACGTTGATGATTTTGATTGGACGGCTGCTCTCAGCTTCGTCCGTCGCCTTGCGCTTTTGCTTACGCTCCGATCTTTCCTCTTCCCTGGCGTATATGAGTTCGCGGATTGCTTCTGGCACGTCTCTATGCGTCTTGAGGTCGTTTCCTTCCTCGGCGAAAAGTACAAGTCTTTTGAGGACAGTGCTGTCGAGCGGAAAGTGCTTCTTGGTGTCTGGATCACGCCAGCAATATGAACCCTGATTCTTGCACGGATGTCCAGGACACCTCATCAAGCTATACACCGCGGTCCAGACGCTTGACTGCCCCTTGCTTTGCTGAAGCTCAATAATATCCTCTCTTTCGGTTAGCTGGACGTCGGTTGCCCCACGACGGGCACCACTCCTGGTGATCATATTGGACTGGGTCTCCTCGACACAAACGAACGAGATATCGATTCTCAGCTTTTTCCCGGAACGATATAGATGACTCCAATCCTCTAATTGTTTAGTGATGGCATCCCAACCAACAGCAAATAGATCGAAGCGCCGGGAGTAATCTCGTTCGGAGGGCTTGGTAACAGATACGGTAACGTTGGTTTCCTCAGGTGAATAGGTCTTATTTCGAGGCGTCTTCTTCTTTAGGAGACCCTCTACCTTGGCCTTCAGGGTACGTTCCCAGAAAGCTTGAGGGGCAAGGACAAGGTCTTTCTCCGTGTCCTTTGCAATCTTGCTCGTAACTGTACCTTTGTTCAGCAACAATTTCCACTCGATAGAATAATGAACACAGGTAGGGGGCTCCTCGTCGTAGGGATGATCGGGATCCCAATCACTCAGTCGTAGGTGAGGCAGCCTCGATTGGCCGGCATGGGGCTGCGTGTGGGTCGCGGGATGCGGCCCGGGGCTGCCAAAGCTTGCTGGTGATGGGGATCCCAAATTGAGATCATCGTCAATCACATATTCAAGGGAGTCAAAGTGGCTTTCGGGCATGGCGAGAAAGAGATCGCAAGGTGAAGCACTTGCCACGACGACGAGGAGGAAGAAAGAGAAAGGAACAAAGTGATCTGGGTCGGGGGGAACGAAAGACCCCCAAAGAGTGGAGCCAGAAGCCGGATCCCCCTGCTCTAAATGGAGCCCACGCTGCGTGGGGCGCACTCAAGGAACGTCACGTGATACCTACTTGAGAAAGCTCCCCTCGCTGTTTCTGTGTATTCATGACCTTCGGAAAGGTGATCTCCTATCGAGGAGGTGATAAGCAATGTCTATAACGAAGTTAGAAGCTCTGATGGAGAGAATCGTAACGTTGAATGCAGTTATCAACGGTATGGGCTGGCTTATACGGATTCTGGGTTGTTGGCTGGCTGTCAGCTAGTGCCATTACAGGCTGACGTTGCAGATTGGCACAGGATACACACTGAAATTTTGACCTCACTGGCCCCACTAGCCCCACATTTTTCCAGAAGCAACCGCAGCATGAGTGAGCGTGCAAGTCATACCAGGTGGTCGCCCATTTCGGTCGCGACTGTATGCCATCACAGATGAGGAATAATTCCGTCCTATCCCCGCTCCCGCTTGTTTCTTCCTATCAAGCTGGAAGCCCTCCGCACTTGGCCCCTTGGCGCTGGTGGGCCTCCCCTAGGCATCCTCATTCAGCCCCAGCTGATCTTGGCAGCACGGGTGCGGCCTAGGATAAAGACTAACACTTGATCGGAGGGCGATCTCAGTCGATAGACCCCATTCGGGCGTCCACTACACATCACACTGATGGGAATTCTCATCCCACGACTTCCGGACTCGAATCCAATGCATCGTTCATTATCGGGAGCCTTCTAGAGTCACCGCATTCCCTGACGACATGGCGCCGTCAACAACGGCATCTCTGGCCGCCACGCAAGGCAGAATCAACGAGCTCCTCGTCCAAATCGCCGAACAATGCCCATCATCCAGGAGAGACCTGAACAGGACGCGCGACATGGGCGAGAAACTCTGCTTCGCCCTGCGGGGGCTCGAGCAGAGGCAGCAGAGCGGCACGCAGCACCTGCCCGGCATCGACCCGTTATTCAGCAAGACGGAAGAGATGGTCGAGGTCTTCGAAAGGACACTGCTAGCCCACGTCAGCGGCGAAAACGGGTCGTTGATGGCGTGGCACGCCAACGAGAGGGAGGTCGTTAGATGCTTAGGCACCGTGTTCGAGGTATACAGACACACGGCGGAACTGGTCCTGTTGTACAATGAGACGTGAAGGCTCCATGGCGACATTCAAGAGAGATTGCCTGCTGACTATGTACCAGTCTCGAAGCCTTCGGAACATCGGACCCGAGCGACCAAATGGCCGCGTACTGCAGGATTGTGCAGGAAGTGGCGAGCAAAAGGGCAGAATGGCATGCGAAGTGCAAAGGGCACACGTTCAACCCCGAGCCTATCAACGACATTTTTGACAGTCTCGGCCGACAGAGCCGGCTGCACCTCACACCAGCTAACTCGTCTCTGGGTCCCCGGGGCCCTGGCCAGGGAGATGCGCCCCCTGCTTATGAGACCGTGTAGGCTCTGCGAAAGCATCTCTTTATTGAAAACAGGCTGACATTGTGATTTAGAGTAGCTAAGACGGCAGAAACTTCGAGCTCGCCTCGTATCGGTGATAAAGCTCCCCAGAAGGCAGAGTCAAGCGAGGCTAGGGCGGCTGTGAACCCTTCGTCCTCTCCCTCCTCCAAAAGCAACAGCAACAACGCCACTCCGACCAAAATCACTCCACGAAAGATCATCTCTGTCCCTCGGAGATCACGTCAGAACGAGAGCGTCCACGTGGCGCTAACGCCGGACGCCTCCAGTATCGTCATCTGGTCCGTGGACTCGGTTGAGTTCTACAGCTCGGGCACGGCCGCCCAGACCTGGCGGCTCGGGAGCGATGACGCAGAGCTTTCGAAGAACGGTTTACCCTGCAAGTTCTCCGAGCTGTGCTGCTTCGCGCCGGACGGATCGCTCCTCGCCTTTTCCACCACGTGCGGCCTCACAGGGGACCTCATCGTGATACGCGTCAGCGACGGTCAGATCCTGGGCAAGAGACAGGTCATCACCCGGCAGGTCCTTTCTGTGTCCATATCACGCTCCAATCGTAAGATAGGCTTGTCCTGCCTGTCGGATGGAAAGTCAAATGGCGGCGTCACCCTCATCTTGCGGTTTGACCCGGAGCGGCCAGAAGGCCACTGCTTCGTCGGCGCCGGCGATGACATAGGGATGAAGACCGTGGATGAGAAGCTGCCCGTCCCGACGGTCGCAAGCCGGTTCACGCCGGACGACATCCATCTGATAGTCTCGGTAGAGCTGGTCCAGGCTATTCCCAAGCCCCCAGGCGACATTTACAGACAACACCACATCCGAATATTCAAAGCGGAGCAAAGGGCAATCTTGGTCAAGGAGTGGAAGGTCGGCCGCTCCAAGGCCCTGAACCAGCGCGCCTGCGACGCGGAGTTCCTCTTCCCCCGCGACGAGTCAACCGGCAGGCACAAGTGGCTGATGGCCTGGAACAGGGAGGACACCCTGGATCCGCTAAAGTTCAAGCTCGTGGACGTCGCCCACGAAGAGACGCTGATGGAGATCAAGGAGGGCCACCACGCCCTGTCGTTCCGCCAGTTCTGGAGCGGGCTCTGGAAAGCCACGCTCTGGGTAAAGATTCGCTTCTGTGACGACGGCACGTGGACGTACATTGTGCGCCGGGGACGCAAGGGACAGGGCAGGATTTCTCTGACGAGGGGCCGGTGGGACAGGGCTGGGTGGCCTACGAGCCCAAAAGAAATCACGGCAACCATGTTGACGGTTGATGTCGACGACGACTGGCAGATTTCGAACGATGGCAGGCTGGCGGTTACGTATCAGAAAGACAAAGGGTGGGCTGAGCTGTGGTCATTGTAAGGGAGGCGTCGTCTTGGGAGTTCATCTTTATCGGACTATTATCACAGCGGGCTTCTACTTTCCATAACGAGTCAACGGCCTGAAGCAAACGCACAAACGGCCATAACATGTGGACCAGAGCCTTGAGGCCTAAGTGTGGTTTTCGGTTCGTTGAGTTCCTTCTCGAACGTCCTCATTCTACGGAATTCTTCATAGCTCTGGAACCAAGCATATGGAACAGGTGTTTAAATACTTTGGCCCTTTCGAAGATTTCACGCATTACATGTGTCGTGTGGGCACGTAGCGAACCTCAGATACGCGGTGCGACTCAGCAGCCAGCAAAGTTTTCGGCGCAAACATGAAAATTTTGTCTTGTTCCCTGCAGGTTAGGAGGAACATGGCACAGGAGACTTTACAAGATGGCGCCCGTTGAAAAGGCGCCGCAGTATGACAGGGAAAATATATTGACTGAGGAACACAAGCAAGCATACTCAGTAAAACCAATGTGCCTTGTTTCATATCCCTAAAACCCTGCCCATCTGATCACACCTCTTTCACCTACCTCACACGCGCGCACACTGAGAGCTTAGACGGTACCAGCAGCAGCCTGCCGTTCAACCCGTTGGGGTACCTATCGATACCCAAGCCCATGGCGCGCTTCACGGCATTTCAGCTCTCAATCAGGACGATGTAAAAGACCACTCCACCAACAACCACTCCCAACTCCCAAATCAAGCCGCGGTGCTTGAAGACCTGAGTGATGAGGTGAAGAATGTAGATCAAGGAGAATGTGATGACGAAACCAGCAACGACAGACCAAAAGAGGTGTTGTGGTAGACGGTGCGGAAGACTGAGAAGGGTCCTTTCCAGCGCGGGTCCATCGCGAGGAGAGAGCGATGGAAGTGCTTCACCTCCCAAGACGTGACCAAGAGGAGGAAGCTGATGGTAGCGAAGGTGGTGGCACGGGCCCGGAAAACAAGCTCGCAACCGGCGCTAGCCTCTTCGTTGCAGCCGGTGGGAAGGTCATGGAAGCCCTCGAGGCCTACGGACGATTTGGAGTGGAAGAACAGGTTGACGATATAATGGCCGAGTCATGCAAACTACCAGCGGCATGTGACGAGTCCGTCCTCGGTGATGGAATCCAATTCAGCAACCGCGCAACTTGTTTGAGCAGGGACGAAGACTTTGAAGCGGACGCAAGCCAGCCGTCAAAGTATACCTCATCCACGTCCAGATCAGTTTTGCATTCACTCGTATCTATGGCCACTCGAACACCATCCTGACGACTGTCGAGTACAAGTCGGCTCACAAGCTGCCCGTCGCAGCTCTTCGCGCGGGACTACGATCAATGGACCTGTGCTTTCATAAGGGCGTCGTCTCGCAGTCCTTGATGTAAGAGTGACCATGTGCCTCTCGTTGCATGTGTATTTCTCTCAATCGCACGCGACGATCCTGGGCTTCTTGCTGGGCGTGCAGGACATGATCATACGCTTCGCGAGGGGTCTGCGGCGACGCCGCTCCTAATTTCAGCTCAGAAGAGTCAGTCCCCAACGGCCCTTGCGGTGGTGGAAGGCTGGTCGTGATCGGGAGCACTGTGGGTCGTAAGGGCCGGTGCTCGGTTGTGTGCATTTCCGGTCGTAACGTAAGTAAGGCCATCATGGACACAGAGCAAACAGTAGCGAGAGTCATACTGGTGGGCTCAGAAATCAAAGCGTGGACCCGTTTATGTTATGGATGTCTGTCAAGGCCAGCAGTTGGAGGCGGAAAGAAACTGAAGGGCGCTTTTCTTCGACGGCAAATATCTTCTGTGATAGATTGAAGGTAGTTAAAGCACTGTACCCTATGCTTGAACCTCCCATAGTCTAGGCGCAGGAACGAACAACTCTCGTTGACTTGCTATAGTGACACGGCTCAGGTCACCCTCTTCGAGGACGATGGCGAACTGATAGGGGTATCGTTGGTGGCCTAGCGGCGAAGGAGGGCACAGAGGAGAGGAGGGTGAGCTCTGTGCAGCCGCTGCATGTTTTCGCCTCGACCTTGCGCACTTCCAAAGCACGGCAACGGCAGCTGGGAGAGAGACAAGCAACCCGATAGTGGTAGCAATGGCTTCAGTGGACCATGTCATTCTAGCTCTCTTGGGTGGTGTGACGTTCGGGCCTGTATACGCTCCAGGGTAGGTAGAACAGGTTATCGGTTTGTTCGTGGTACGTTGGGTCACAAGTGCGAGCCTGGGTAGTCGTCACAGTCGAGTGCTGAAGTTATCGAACTGGTGTGTAATTATGCGTTAACAACTGTATTGATAGCTGAGTTGTGCCTAATGAATGTTGGTGACTCGTGAGTCTTATATACTAATTGAGTGGGAGAATGTGTGTTGTCCAGCGCTGACGGGAGAATACGATCAGCCCGAATTAGTCTGTCCAGGGGTGGTGCAAGACTCAGGCAGCGCCTCCCCCCCATCGTGGTAGACGCGAATGCGCCCTGGAACTCCGGAAAGCGGAGGATATGTGAGACGCCCCAAGAAAAAAAAAAAAAAAAGGGAAGCGCGCTCTATGTTTCAATCGCAGGAGATGCGCAATTCGAAGGCGTTTGTTTCGTCACTTTGCTAAGTAAAGGTAGCGCAGCACAGTAGGTACCGACAGCGGCAACACCGATCATCTGTCACCTGGCGGTGACATACGGCATACGCCATTCTAGCCTGAAACGGAATTGGCCCCAGGAAAATTGTGGGGTGAAATCACGTGGAGGCCGCAGGATGTGCCGTACCAGGTGGCGGTCGGATTCATTCGGTCTGGCTGGGAGGATCAGGCACCAGGGTAGTGTGGAGCAGCTCGCAATGAATCTGCGCAGCTGGGCATCATGGCCCTTGTCATCCATCTGGCAGCGGCCAATCAAGTCGCGAATGGCAAGGTCAGCAATGATCAGCGTTTAGTGTAGGGTGAGGTTCCACTTCGACTTATACGATCGAGCTGTAGCAGCTGCCATGAAGCGTAGGGGCCGGTGTTGGAACATGCCCTGCTGGTAGCTCGTGAGCCAGCAACGCGACTGGTAGCGAGTTTGTGTGAGCGTGTCCACGGCGCGCATCAACACTCGCATCCGGGCTTCGTTCGCTGCCGTGCTGGGCAGCAGTTGACCCTTCCACCTCCCAAGCACCAGATCCTCGTTATACGCATTGGCGTGCCGGACAGGCTGTCGCGCGGATGCTGCTATGATGTCAAGCGGTCAGTTGCGGAACCACTGCGGCCACCCCGTATGTTTAACCAATGGTGTCGTCTCGCTATCATCAATACATGAATGATCCTGGCCTTCTTGCCGCATACGCAACTCCCTGAGTCGTAGACGATTATCCTCGGCGATCTCCTGGACGTGGAGGATACCGTCATAACATTGCTGTCCACCGTGAGGCGGCGATAAGCCCAGCTCTGGCGGACCATGTAACAAGTGGTTGGGGCGACCGCTTCCCGATATCGGACTTCGGCCGTAACACAAGGAGGAGCAATGTTACGATGATGACGATAATGACGGCGTTCTCGTGGTGGCGTATACTATGAAGATGGAATGAAGGAGATTCGCTCCTCCTCATGCATAGGTATGGACGGTGCATCCTAATATGGGCGTCCAGCGCTCGATATACGGTTCAAATTCAGAAGACCTTTTTCAATGAAAAAGGTCAGGGGTGATTAAAGGTGCCCCGGCTTGCGGGCCGGGGTGTGGGGCCGGACCGGATTGTCACGAAAAAGGGAAATGCAAGGCGTTGATTGGGCAGAAGGAGCAGGGGATACATTTTTCATCGAAAGGGAGAGCGAAACTAATTAGTACCCTGTAGTTACTCTGCTTTTTCTGTGAAAAGGTAATCGCTATCACCTCATTGGCTAAATCCATCGTTTCCCCAAAAACCCCCATGCAACCCGTAATCTCTGCTACATTCCTGAAGCCATCTCATTCGCCACTCTCCCTAGTGCCTTAGCTAGTGTAATGAAATCACCAGCCCTTCCTCGAGGTGATCGCGAAATTAATATCAGGGATACGGTCAATACGATGACCTATTGGCTAAGTGACTGCTATTGTAGTACAATGCCCTTGCGCCTCTGGCGAGCCGCGACGCTTGAAAATAACCACAGAAAGGGGTAAAATGGTCGTTCGAACGCGAGCTCATCGCATTCAGAAACATCACTGCATAGTTCACTTACTTTCTGCAATCACCACCACGATGTCGAGCCTGACTGTCCAATTTAAGGCTTTTGAAAAGCCGAACGAGGTTCATGCCGAAGCCCTGCGGAAGCAGGAAGAATTGGAGGATGAGCGCATGCGCGCCAGGGAAACACAGATGTGCTTGGATGGTACCCAGCAGCAACCTTGCCTCGAAGGCTGTGAGACAACGTCTTGGCTGACATATACGAAAGGCCCAGAGCTCTTCCAGCATCAATTATTAGCCATCGTTACAGCATCCGCCTGCCAGCCGCAAGGATATCCAGCTGGTGACCAGCCGCAGGCCGTGTTACTACGAACGTGGCGAGGGAATCGACTCTACAGTTCAGCTACACGGGAGGCACAGCTCTCTGTCCTTATGAGAGCGACAGATGAGATGTTTGACCGAGCCTTGGCCAAATTAGCTTGTACGTCCTTCAGAGCTCGGTGTTGGCTAGCCAGCTACTGGAAGCAGAAATTTTGGACGAAGCCTACTCTAGTATACTTACGCGGAACGCGCCCCGTTCCAGCATCTCGACCAATCACCTTTGTTCCCTTGACTCCTGCAGTCTATCACGTCAGGAACGGACACCATTCCCAAGTTTCATGGAGTATAGGGAATGGGCCCGTTCCGCCTTACGCTGGTCTTTTGCCACTGTCAATGTCAATCTCCCACATTTCCGTAGGAACGCACCCCGTTCTGTGTCCTAAACTTCCATTCCGTCTACCAACTTCCCCTCCATACTTTGCTCCTTGCCTAATTTTCCTACAGTACGGGAGTCGGATTCTTTTCTCTGTCTAACATGTAACGTTCTAGTCAAAGCCAGACTGACTCTCTTAACGAAGGCTGTCTACCGCCCAAAGACCCCACGCAGCCATGCCCCAACTCGGAGCAGCTGCGAAAGCTGGCGTCTCTCGACTTATACTACAGTACAATGGTAAGCGGGACGGCGACGAGGTTTAAGGAAGGCGAGGAGCTCACGATGGTCTGAGAAGCGCGGGGGTTCGAGTTGGGCCGGGGGACGGCTCCATTTCGGCTAGGCCAAGGTGGGTCTGGTTGGTGCCTCAAGCTGGCGGGGTTGAGGTCGGAATCTTTGAGGAGAGCTTTGTCAACAAATTAGACCATAAGAGGCCTAAGTATACCTCTGATTGCCATGGAAATAAAATTCAATCACGTGCAGGGTACTTGGGGAGGAACAAAGCTGGAAAGATGACCAAGCATGTACTGGCTTTCGCAAGAGAAGACAAATTTTGGCAGACGTACGTGCATTAATCCGCGGTGCTATTGGAATATCCGACATGTGAGGGTCCAATACTTGGAGAATAGCGATGAACAGGCCATGAGGCAAGCAACCTCGCCCTTATTGATTGATTGATTGCCCTTGTTGATTGATTGATTGATTACAATGAAAAAAAAAAGAAAAAAAAAAAAAGAGACATTGAAACGATTTACATGTATATCTCGGTCAACTTGCAAGGCATGTGATCGAATGCGGCTAATACGAAATGCTTACTCCTCGCGGTGGCTGATGCATGCCTCAGGACGGAAGCTGGGCCACTTCAGCTTTGCATCATCGTGACACCGAGAAAGAACTCGGAAAGAAACTGTACAGGAACTTTGCGAAATATTCAGCATTTTGAGTACTCTGCACAGTTGGTTCCGCCAGACCCTCGTCGCCCTCTTCTGCCACAACATTCCCTTCTCCCTGCGCTGAGGACTCCTGGTGCTCCAGTCCATCCGTCTCCTGACATACTCTATCGGCTCGTTCCCGCACCTCTTTAGCCGGCCTTTCACAGTCGCATACTTGCCCATCGCACCAAACCGGCAACTACGAGTACTTGTATTCAGGGCTGAAGGTACTGGCCATGGGCGGCAATTGCGTTATTCAGGGCTGAAGGTACTGGCCATGGGCGGCAATTGCGTCCATTGCACGTCGAGATCCACGGGTTCATCGGCGGCCTCCCGGAAGGGCTTACATCTTGGCACGAAAGAGTCGCCAGGGAGACAGGTGCCGTGGTCGTGGGTTTGACGTATCGGTGCGCCGGAGCATGTCTTCCCGGCGGCAATTGATGATGTGGATGCTGCTGTGCGGTTCATTTAGAACAGTGCTGCCCTGCGATGAGAGTGGATCCGACGCTCATGACGGTAGGTGGCTCATCTGCAGGCGGCTGTCTCGCGCTGGCGTCTGGATTGAAGCCGCGGTGTCATGGCTCTTCGCCGGTTGCATACAAAGCAGCTGTTCTGCTCTGCCCAGCTCTGGACTGCAGGGTTTTCCCAGCAGACAAGCCAAGGCCGGAGCCCATGCCGAAAACAGACCCAACCAGGGTGCTGATTCCGCTGTTTGATGCCTACGACGCTCAGGCCAGGGACAAGGGACATATGGACCCATCCGAGGTTACACCCCATTCTCGCTCCAAGGGAACAACTCCCGGGGCGGATCCTGATGTGTATCGCCGGGATCGATATCCTTCATGCAGAGCAGATGGCTTTCATCGCAAGGGTTAGCGAAGAGGACAGACAAGGGGGCAAAAGTGTTGTTCGAATTGAAGTGTTCTGTGAGGACAAGTTATTCCATGGATATCATGAAGGTGAGCCAAGCATGTTTGCAGGTGTGTTTCGCTGACCAGGAAAGTTCCCAACTTAGTCATCCAAGAAGTCAAGGACAGGGCGTTCAACAAGGCGGCGGAGTCCTTGAAGGAGACGTATGCTGACCTCGGGTGGTCGTGGTAGGCCAAAATCATCAGGTTCAGGTTCAGTGCAATCGATCTGTAGATACCACTTCGCGTCGCATAGATAGACCAACGCCGCTCTGGACGACAGTTTAATTGTTTGTTGATAAATACGATCTGACACCAGATCCAAGCTCAACGGGTAAATATTCCACTTTGTGAACTCATTCATCCTATCAACGTACAACCCATAACAGATTCCTGAACGCCATGCTGTTGAATGCCAACCTATGCAGCCAAAAAGCCCCACACTCACGGGCCACATCATCGCGTCTCGGAGTAATCGTTAAGTGCTACGCAAAGGGCGCCACGATGATGCCCGTTGTACTGGCGAATAATCTGCTGACTCGCTACCTCCCATAACCGCGCAGTGTGATCTGAGGAGGCTGTCACCAGATACGCACTGTCAGCGCTGAAAGCACAGTCCCACACCCAACGCTGGTGACCCATGAGAGTAGCCTCGAGAGGCAAGGGTTTCGGGTCCGAATCCGCTGCTCGGGGCTCGGTTTCAACCTCCCAGATCTTGGCGGTGTGGTCGGCGCTGCAGGTGGCCAACTTCTTGACGTCGGGGGATAGGACGATTCGAGTGATGTAATTGTCGTGCGCGCTGAATTGCGTGACGGGTATAGGCTGAGTGTGGTCAAACTGCTGGATGAGCTGCCATACAAAGACGTTGCCCTGATTGACGTTAATCTCTGGCCAAAGCCGGACCACGATGACACCTACTGAGTTGTTGGCTGCGCACAGCAAGAATCCGTCGCTAGCTACTGACACACTCGACACGGAGAGGCCCTCCTCTGGGAGGAGCTCGTGGGAACAATTGTTCTCAGCTAAATCCCAGATCCTAACGCTGCCGGCCCTGTCGCAACTGATGATCTCGCCCTGGTTCGGATGGATGACCACGTCATTCACAGGGGAAGCGTGGTTGTAGCTCCTCTGGATCGTCCCCGTCCTGGTTCTCCCAGATCTTTACTGTTCCATCTTCGGAACTTGTGACCATCCACTTCCCCTCGCAGTGAAAGGCCACGCCTGTGACGTTGCCCTGGTGTCCCTCGAAAGCTAACAACGGATTCGGGTTCGTAGACATGATATCATAGAGCTTTACAGCATGATGGCCAGCGGCGGCGAGGTATCGCTTATCGGGGGAGATGCACAGTCGATTGACTTGAGAGTCGGGATGTTGAATCGTCCTGGAGCAGATCCCGCTAAGAGCTTCCCAGAATCTTGGGCTTGTCAGTGGCGCGGTGCTGTGGGACCGGGAAGGAGACGAACCTGATCGTGTGATCGTAGCCAGCTGAAATTTCCGTCAGTGGGCGTCAGGCAGGGAATCAAAGAGCTATTACCTGTGCAAAGAATGACGGACATGGTGAAGGCGAGAGCTCACGAGCTCGTCGCAAGACGGCTCGAGCACAACGTCTTCGAGCGGTTGAAAGAGTGTTGACAGAGTCGAAAACGGGGGCGCTAGGCAAAATGATCCAGGCGTCTAGAAACCAGCTGCCCGCGATTTGCGGTGGGAGTCGTGCGACGGTGAGCCTGCTGTAGGAGGTGCGCGTTGAACTCCGAGTTGCGACCAGACAGCTCCAAGGTGGTGCCCGGCTCGGCTATTTGCATACCACGCTTGTTGCAATACTAAGACAATGTACCTTGCTCCAACCGAGGAGCTCCCATCCCCTGATGACAACACTTCTTACCATCGTCGCGGCTCATTTGTCCCGCGCTGTGTTACACTGACACACCTTCTTCATCAGCACTGTCCTGAATTTGAAATCATTCAGGATCCTGCTGCCTGCCGGAGATACCAGGGACTGATTTGAGGGAGGGGGTTGAGCTTAGAGGCAGCAGACGGTGAGTTGACGATGAAGAGGCACGCTATCGCCAATTGCCGTAGATTCGTCGCTCAAGACCAGGAGCTTGTTTGTTGTATTTGTGAGACTCGAAAATTTACGACTATTGGAGCCCGTCACTCGGAACCGACAGTTAGTCACCTAGTCGCTAGACTCACATCCAAAATCAACCAAGTACGACTACCGTGGGACTGTCCGGGGTCATTGCGGCGGGACAGGGAACGGCTCGTCAGACAAGTGGAGGTATGATTCCGACGTACATAGCATCCCGATCTACGTCTTCGTGGCATACCGGCGATCATCTGCTTGCAGCCACTCCAGCGAGGCGGTCATCACCATGCTGTGCTCCTCTCTAAGCTTCCAATCGGATCAAAACCAGAACGATATCGATCCGGCCGTCGGATGCGGTCGCTGAACCTGAGGTATGTTCCCAAAGCGGATTCTCATCATCTGTTAGAAGATCATTGACGCCGAAAGCGAGCACAAGTTGATCCTAGAGGGGGCAGCACGACCCTTTGCCAGAACTAGTACAAAAAAAGTTCATTGATAGTGAGAGTTTCGATATATCTAACACGTATTTGTTACCGAGCGCGGAATCCCAAAAATGAAAGCAAACGCCCGAAGACTCCTCCCAAGCGAATAGTCAGTGGTACGTCCAGGAGAATACCTGGAAAGGAATACAATCAAAATGTGCCGGGTCCTGCCGGGAACCCTTGCTTCTCCCTAACCTCCAACGACCCTCTACAGGTCCAGGGCTAGGAGCCATTGCTGGGCAACCAGCGGACCATGGTGTTGCCGCAGTGTTGGCAGTACCTGGCACATGTGAGATG
>JAYRCL010000109.1:0-71234 GCA_037074925.1 Tetracladium maxilliforme
GCGTTTAGCGTTTAGCGTTTAAGTTCCACCAAGTTAGCCAGTCCAGACAGTTCACCCAGTTTAGACAAGTCAGCCAGTTTAGACAGTGTAAACAAGTCAGTCAGTTTACACAAGTTCAGCCAGTTTGAACGAGTTAGTCAGAAGTCAGCTAGTTTAGACAGTTTTAACAAGTTAACCAATTTCAGCAAGTCCGCCAGTTTACACAAGTCAGCCAGTTGGCCAGTTTCCACAGTTGAAACAAGTTAGCCAGTCCAGCCAGTTTAAACAAGTTAACCCGTTTAAGCCGGTTTAGACAGTTAAAACAAGTCACCCGACAAGCCCAAAGAAAAAACCTCAAAAACACCCAAGAACAACCCTAAAACCGCTGGAAACAAACAACAAAAACAACTCCAAAACCGCTGGAAACCAGCTAGCGTCTAGCCTTTAGCCCACCCAGCGTTTAGTTGACCGTTAACCCGCCCAGCCTCGTTTAAACAAGTTGCTACTTTAGTTTACGCTAAGCGCTCTGCCTTCTTACCCCTTAGTGGATCGTATAGTCCAGCGTCTTGTTCGCCTCCTAGTTGCCCCTTTTAGCCTCGTGCCTTTACTTTCCCGTCAACTTCAGCGTTAACCCTAACCCTGAGCCTTCAACCCTATGTGTTTAGCATTAAGCACCGAGCTTTTAACCCTAAGCGCCTCCTACGGTAACTTTTTGAAAATGTACTACAATTTGCCATGGAGTTGTCTTAGTCCTGTCGCTCCGCTCCCACTAGCCGTCGGCCTAATACCCGTCCTGTCGCTTCGCTCCCACTGGCCGTGGGCCTAATAGTCGTCCTCTCGCTTCGCTCCCACTGGCCGTGCGGCCTAGTACCCGTCCTGTCGCTCCGCTCCCACTGGCCGTGCGGCCTAATACCCGTCCTGTCGCTTCGCTCCCACTAGCCGTGCGGCCTAGTGCCGGCCCTCTCGCCCCTACCGCCTCCTATCTTCTCTTCGAACCCTGTCCGTCCTTACGCTTGCGCAGCGGGCGACCCTCCGGGAGCTAAAAATCACGGGTTACTAACCCCTACATGACTCTACGCTTGCGCAGCGGGCGACCCTCCGGGAGCTAAACTCACGGGTTACCGCACTCCCCATACATTACTCGACGCTTACGCAGCGGGCGACCCTCCGCGAGCTAGAACTACCGCTTACCCTGAAATATATATATTAACACTGTTGTATTACCTATATTCCTATGAATAATAGTAGTGGTAGTGCTGCCTAGACCGCTCTGTAGTTTGAACCCTTTGCCTACCCTACGGTAAATGCCTTAATACCCATTGGGACTTTCTACACTATAAATATAAAATATATCTATATAAACATTCCCGCTATACTTAGTCTTCGTTATATATAAAAGTTTAATATATCCTGATATTGTACTCATCTAAATGTTGGTACACGGTTACCCAAATCTGTTTCATCACACTCCTCACTCCATACCTAAAAAAACGTCAACCACCACCAACCTCCCAATCTACCTTAGCTCTACCCATATACAATCCATGTAAAATCCATGAATAGCGGTACCATCCCGAACCTCTGTCAATCACCAACCATCCCACTATCCATCCATCTAGCACTGCCTATAGATCTGCCAGATAATCTCTCACCGTAGCTTCTTCCTGGCCCTGTTCTATGCACAACTGCGACCACTCTCTCTCCTCGCAACAGCTCTCCTCCGCACTACCCGTTGGGCCTAATAACTGTCCTGTCGCTCCGCTCCCACTAGCCGTGGGCCTAATACCCGTCCTGTCGCTTCGCTCCCACTGGCCGTGGGCCTAATAGTCGTCCTGTCGCTCCGCTCCCACTAGCCGTGCGGCCTAGTAACCGTCCTGTCGCTCCGCTCCCACTGGCCGTGGGCCTAATAGTCGTCCTGTCGCTCCGCTCCCACTGGCCGTGCGGCCTAGTACCCGTCCTGTCGCTTCGCTCCCACTGGCCGTGCGGCCTAGTACCCGTCCTGTCGCTTCGCTCCCACTGGCCGTGCGGCCTAGTAACCGTCCTGTCGCGCTCCCACTGGCCGTGCGGCCTAGTACCCGTCCTGTCGCTCCGCTCCCACTGGCCGTGGGCCTAGTAGCTCCGTCCTGTCGCTTCGCTCCCACTGGCCGTGCGGCCTAGTACCCGTCCTGTCGCTCCGCTCCCACTGGCCGTGGGCCTAATAATCGTCCTGTCGCCTCTATCGGCTCCTCTCTACTCTTCGAGCCCTGTCCGTCCTAACCCTTGCCTAGCCGGTGACCCTGCCGCGAGCTGAAACTCCCTCCCGCCCTCACGTACCGGGCCACACTGCCGACCTACCCTACGCCCGCTTAACGTACTACACTTCTCCTTAGCTTACCAAAAGCTATACTAAACTTGCTTCTCTGCTTACCTTGATGTTAACCTTATCTTCTTCACGTTCATAGAATCAGTTCATAACCCTATCATATTAAACCCCTCTACTTGACTTACGAATACCCCTTTCTATCCTTCCCAACTATGACTACACCATGCTTTCTCTATAATCGCCTCCCATACTACGTGAACCTGAGCCCCCCGTGTACCGTGAAATCGAAGACCCCGACCAAGCCATCGCAGATACGTAGCCTCATCCGATACATCTATATCGAACCGCTGCGAAATCCATTGCCCCATCTTTCTGCTCCTCAGCGGCATCAGCGCCACCGGCAACACCTTGTCCAGATACACGCACTTCTCTTCCTCAACTCCGCTCCTCTTCCGGGCCTCCTTGCACCAGTCCAACGGCAGCTTACATCGGAAGCAGCATGAATTCTCCGCGAACCGCACCTGCCGTCGTCTGACGCCATATGCATTGCTTGCCTCTCCTCGACCTGTCACGCACGACCTCCCCCGCCCTTCCTGGTGCCGCCGCACCCTCGTTGCTTGCCCTGCTGGCGTACTCTTCGTATCCTCCACAAAGCATGGCGCGCACTCATCCTCCACTTCGTCAAGCCATCTCCATAGCATCTGTTGGCTCCCACCCTCCCGCTCATTGTGAGCACGCCATCGCCCTTCATCTTCTGCTTCAGCCCTTTCCCATCCTGGCGCACATCTGTCGCATGGCACTGCCCCGACCACATCCGCACACTCTTCTCCCATGGCACCGTCCATGAAAGAAGCAATCACCGCTCGCCGACACCCGGCTGTCTTGGCGAATATCTCCATCTGCTCCCGGTTGATGGCCGTCATGACGCTCATCCCGACCGTTTCCCACATGCCCGACCCGTCGTGCACAACCACAGACCGCACCGTCTCGCCGTCTCGCCTTGCACCTCGTCCCGTCTGCTGTATAAAGTCCACGAGCCCGTACGGGAGTTCTGCATGGATGATCCCGGTGATGCCGCCAACGTCGATCCCTGTGCCCAGCCCCGTCGTGGCTACGATCCAGCGGTGCCTCCCTCCCGCTGCCCAAGCCTCTCGTGCCTCGTCGCGCGCCTCTTTGCTCATACCACCGTGATGGGCCGCGCATCCAAGTTCCGCCGCGAGCGCATCGCACTGGTCCTTGGACCGGCAATATACCACCCCCTTATCCCCGCTCATCATACCCAACCCAATCTCTCTCGCAAGCTCGGCCACCCTGCCCTCCACTGCTCCGGCACCTGCCTTGACCTGCTCCACTTCATACCGGCAGTTCTTCTTCGTCGTCCTGTCCCGGACGATGAGCGCGTTCTGCCCGAGCATCTGCTGCCGAAACCAGCGCTCAAACTGCACCGGCAATGTCGCCGTCAGCATAATCACCGGGCACTCGAATCGGCACATGCTCTTTAGCTGCTCGAGCTTCGCACGGTACTCCGAGTCCGTAATGGCTGTGTGAGCCTCGTCGATGAAGACACGCCCCAGCAGCCCGGCCGCTTGCAACCCATCGACGTATGCGTGGAAGCTCTCCACCGATACCGTGTCCGCGCTCGCCACTACCATCCTCGCTGCCCGTGGCAAGCACTCTCGCGCCGCATTGTGCGCCGGCCGGAATTCCACCACGTCTATGCCCAAGTCTCGTGCGCGTTCCATCAAGTCCTGCTTCAGTGCGTCGAACGGTACCATCACCACGCTCGACCCTTCGTCTGGCATAATGGCCGGGATCATGAACAGTAGACTCTTCCCGGCGCCCGTTGGTAGCACGCAGATGCCGCCTTGGTCGCCTCGAAGTCCGGCAATCATCGCCATACTCTCCCTTTGCTTGGTCGACTTCCACCGGGCTCCTGGACCCTGGAGAGTAAGCAGTGCCTGCTCCATCTGGCGCTCCCTTGTGGCTGGATCCTGCGTGTCCGCAGTAGCCTTCGCACGTTTCATGGCCAAACGGCTGCTGCCGCTGCTGACGCTTGCTTTCCGTTTCCAGCCTGCTCTTGCCTCGTCTCCCTCCAGAAGAAATTGGTGCCAGAGCCGGCTGACGCCACGATATGATGCGATCATCTGCGGCTGTAGCTGTCCGGGCATGCCGACGTGTATGGCATAACCTAGCCGTGCCATTCTGGTGCTGTGCGTGCTCTGCAAATCCCACACAATATTCCAGCTGCCGCGTACGTCTATCGGCTCACCCGATATGGGGTCGTACTCTATCCCGCTCTCGTCGTCATCATCGTCGCCGCCCTCCGCGTCGGTCTGCTTCATCGTGAGCCCCTGGATCTTTCGCCCAAACTCAATCGCCATAATACGGTATCGCTTAGTCCCCAACTTTAGCTTGAGGTCGGCCTGCATAAGCCGAATCATGGTGGAGCTCAGCTGATCCGTGTTCCAGCGGCTGGAGCTCCCATCCCGCCACAAGTACTCGTGGCACTTCTCTTGGGGCAGTGGTTGGTTACATTTCTGTCGCAGCACGCGTTCTGCTGGGAGCAGCCACGCGATGTAGGCAACCATCATTCGTCCAATTCGCTCCGGCAGGAATCGTGCCACTTTGCGGCCGTGGTCTCGGATAGCCTTCATCTTGTCTCGGTCTGTGATGATCATGACCTGGCCGTCGTATATAAAGATATTGCGCATGACCTGCAACGTGTCGCAGTGCCGGAGCGTTGTCACCTCTGGCCCTCGGCCTGGCTGCCCTCCCCAGACATGCACGAGTACCATGAGCGCCTCGCGAAACCTGCGTAGCTGCTGTAGCCACTTGCGTACGCCGCTCTTCTTCCACTGGCCCGTGGTGCTGCTGAATATGGCCTTCTCCATTGCACGCAATACCTGCCCTGGACCGGGCTCAAGCCACTCGTTCCTGGCATTGGTTGCGAACGACTGCCCAGCCCCCACCCGGATCACATTGTCCACGAGCCGCTGCATATCAATCTGCGGGCCGAGCCGGTCCCATGCCCCGTTTAGCATCGTATCGAGCAGCTCGTCAGCTTGTCGCACAATCTTACATGCCACGCGCTGGAAGTCCCGGACTCGTAGCTCTTCCCCGTTGTGGATCAGAGACTCCTCATCCTCGGACCACCGCACGGTTGGCGCTGCGCCCGTCTTGCTGCGGTGACCTTTCCCATATGCCATCCAGCTGATGATCTTGCTCGCCACTGTGTATGTGCCTAAGCACATCCACGTCTCGTGCTCCTTCTGGAACCGCTCAAGAGCCTCTACGCTGACCTCCTCTAGCTCTCGCGGCTGCCCCTCAAATCCGGCCTCCAGAAAGAACAGCCGGCTGATCCATAGCAATGCCGCGAGCATGCCCGTATACAGATATGCTTCGGTGTATCCGAGCGGGTGCAGCCGGATACCGATGGCCGCACAAAAGCTTAAGAGCCCGTTGCCATACATATTGCCGCCGACCCTGACCTTGATGGAAGCCACGATGAAACGGAAGACGGCTCGGTCGAGTGCTGTTGACGATCCTCCCGCGGTGTCTGATGCCCCGTCGGCTGCGCCATCTTCATGCCACTGCCCATCCCCCTCCTCCTCGTCGCTGAAGAAGCCACTGTCGTCATGCGAGCCGCTGGAGTCGGCTTGATCGCTGTTGAGTATGTCATCTAACTCCTCGACGACATCACCGAGCAAGCTCCACTGTTGGTCCAAGAAATACGCCCCTAACCGGTCGCCGGCTTCCTCGCGACCCATGCGATATGCGCGCCAGCAAAATGCCAGATAGCGATAACCAAGCGCTCTATACCGCATCCACGAGTCGTCCTGGGCCGTGAAGCCAAATGGTTTGCTGTGCGGCTTGCCAGCCTCGATGCCATGTAAGCATTTCAGCGTTTCTTTTGGCACACTATCCAGCCGCCAGCTGCAGCGATCAACCTCCCGATCAAAGCTTTCCCTGAGCAGCTGGAGTACACGACTCTCTTCGGATCGGGCACTGTCCTCTTTCAATCGACTCTTGACGCCTTGTTCCTTTGGCCGGGTGAGCTGCGTCGCGTTATGTATCTCGACCAGACTGCGGCTACCCACATGTCTCACCCACATCATCTCCTTCACCCATGTCGAGTCGTGGTCTAAACCCTCTTGCATATCCCCGCGTTGCAGTCTCTTTTCGTCGGCTTCTTTCAGCTCAACAGTGCTCTCTGCTATTATAGCATCCATGGCACTTTCGCTAGCAGTGGATGCTACCCTTAAGCTCCCAGTCGCCTCCCAACCCAGCTGAACGACCCAGTACCGAGTATACCGTCCCTTGCACCATGACTGGAGCTTGACCTTGGTGTATCGCGCTGTACTTTCGGTATGTGTTGCCACTGTTCTCCAATGCCTTGTCATAACATCATGGCTTGTCGTCAAGAAGCGGCACTCGTTGCAGCTTAGCCCTTGCTCATAGACTATCAAACCTGGGATCGGTCGGCTTCCATCTGTCGGGAGTGCGGCTGTCATGGGATCTTGTAGTGGCTGATGTTCGACATGATGTAGAATCTGCGTTAGCTCGTAGCCCTTGATGCAATGCTCATGTCGAAAATGCGACTCAATCTTCTTGCCGGGACGCACAGCAGCTTTACACTCGTTGCAAATAAGCACTTGGTGTTGCTCATTAAGTGTAATCCAGCGCTCCATTGGTATATCTCGAGATCTATGTAAGTTCATGTGGGGAGTAGAGAGCTATATAGTAGTGGAAATGCTTTCGCCCCATGCCTTAACCGCGTGACGCGTGACGCGTGTTGTATTGTAAGCCATGGCAATTTCATAACCCTGCTAACCCTGGACCCTGAAACCTGGGGTAAGGGGGTTTTAACACTATGCACCAATGAACCTGCTCCAACGAAATCTGGTCCAAATTGGTATCCACTTTTACCTGGCACCACCAAAATTGTCGCCCGATTGGAGTAGAATCGCCGCCAGTTGGAGGCTAGGCTACGAGAATGATGTAAGCTACTAACCTCGCGGGTAAAACATGAGTCAGGTCTGTTAGACGTCAGAAACATGCGTAGGAGACACCAATGAACTTGTGATTTTAAAACGTAATGTGTAACTAAGTATTGAGAACTGATTGAAGGTCTGGAACTGACGATGTTTTCAAGAGGTGTCTGATTGACCCTGCTGGTTGCTGGTCGGCCAGCCCGCCTCATAAGTCCGGCAGATGATGCTCCGAGGCTGAGCCACGGTAATACTGAAATTGGTTGGGGCGAGCTGTTAGATCATTCCAAGAAGGTGTCACAAAGGAACCTTGTTTCTCCTTCCTGGTACTGTACTTCATTGAGAAAACCCTAAATCAGACTACCTCGTCCAAACGTATTTGAACAACAAACGTTATCTTACTGTACATGCCCTGAATTGAGATCATGCACCTCAGCGACCCAATTCCTGTGATTGCTGACATCTTTGATCATGGACTGATGAGTCTGACTGATCTTGAGACTGAGTGCGACCTCTTCTGGGGAAGCAGTGATAATGTGTCTCCGGCGCAGAAAGAGAACAGTCTAGAGCAGCGCAGACCCGTCGCAACAGCCGCACAGGAGAAAGCCGAAAGGTCCGAGCAATCATCTATAACCACAAAAAGATACGGTTGACCCGTAGCTCGATGCAGAAAAGCATACTGTCGCCGGGAGCACCTTAAGCGACACATACAATCGTAGGCGCGGTGCATTTATGTATCCTCCAATAGTACACAATGGCTCACAGGTTAATAGGGCAAATGAATACAGTGATCAAGGTCTGAAGTGTGATTTCTGCGGGAAGGTTGGCTTCAATCGAAGAGACAACTTGAATGCGCACCGGAGACTTCACGCGCGACGATTCTGCACAAAGAGGCATCAGGTCAAATTCATACCCGAGGCTACAAAAGTCCTTCTAGAAGAAAAGGTTCTAATGCGATATTAAGGAGAGGTTTCAAGAGATCCTGGGCTGAGGAGGTTACCCTGTTCTCCCCAAGACACGCCAATGATGCCGTGGGCTCCGCCACTGTAAGTAATCTTGGGTGTGTCTAGCCCGCGTGTGTTGGCAGTCTGGAGAATATGTAGGGAAATTGCTAAAGAAGTTATGAAGAAACTTCTTCTCCTGCAACTATATAGTACCTAACAGAAACGACGTCTCGCTCTCTGGTGTATCGTGTAGATATTTGGCAGATAGAATAAAAAGACGGTGCGGCGTGCATGCTATTCCGTATGCTTGGGGTCGGAGGCAATTTCGGAGGCGGTTGAGATATACTACCGAACGGACAAGGGTTGGTGTCCGAATGCCGGATGCTCTAATAACTTTGTAAATGAGAGTAGGGACAAAAGAGGCCCTAGACCGTGCCGTAAGGCTGTAAGAGACAACACTCTGATCCAAGCTTTGATCGGGAAGATGCGAACAGCGCTACGGGACACTGAGAATGACGGCTACTATGAGATCTAAGTGGTGTCTTCCCGATCCTAATTCTTCTCGTTATACTTACTATTCTCGAAGAGAACTACCGATTGCTTGTCATCGACGGTTATTCAGAAGACACAGCCTCTGCAACAAATGCGGAGCTCGAGGGATAAGCTCCTTATCTGTAGGATTTAGCTTATGGTAGCGTACGCCGCTCATACCGATTTCCACAAGCTTAACGCACAACAGCCGACATTGGTCAACTTGACGTCGATCTAAACGCTTAGTGTTCAACTCAAAGCGCGACTACACGCTCACGGGGACGCATCGCTCAACTAATCGCTCAACGTTGGGCGCTGAACATAGGCTAAGCGCTACGATCTAACTTGTTTTAACTGCTGCACCCAATGTTAGCATCAACACCAGCCTATCTTTCGGGGCCATCACCCGCAAAGCAGACCCTCCACTCTCCGTGGGGCCGCTCCCGGCCACAAAGCAGCAGACGGGCCCTAACCTAGACATTTAACGTCAGCGAGCCGAATAAGGAAGGCAGTCTGGGAAAAGATTTGCCATTCATTTCAGGATAACAACGCGGTGTAATGGTCTGTGAATTCAACCCTTCGAGGGCAATTTGGCTCAAGGGACCATCAATCCAACGGTCAATTTAAGTTAAGACGCATGAAATGCATGTGCTGTTGTTGATTTACGCAGGGATGCTGGGTGATTTAAAGTTGTTAAGTTGGTTGTTGTTCTATGAAGAATTCCTCAGGCTTTGTATACTGAAGCCATCCTCAAAGTCCTACGGATAACGTTTCAGCTAGGACTTCCTCTTTCAGCTCTATGTGAAGTTGAGGGGAATCTTTGATATTCCAACATGTGCGCCGATGCGCCGCATCCTGTGGCCTGGCATGTATTGCGTCCTGTTGGATAGCACGAGGCGTAAGAATCGTGTGACAAGCCACGACAGCCGCGTGCTAAACCTGTGCAACCAGCGGACTAATCCTCCTTGCTATAAGATCTTTGAAATGTACGCATTTGTTGCGTTTGTCTGGATCGTTGGCTTTCAGCGCAGCTAACACTCTCAGTTCCGCACCCGGTCTCGAGCTTCTAGCCAGAATTATTGCATTTTGGAGAGTTCATCGAACTGGAACTGCTAACAAGACTTGATGAGCCCTTAGAAGTACGAGGGATGGTCCCAGCGGGGGTTGTGCGGCGGTGCTGGGTGGCCTCGTGTTGAAGCATTCTAGTAGAGAAATGTATAACGATAAGGCCAGACACATGATGAGGTTGTGCCTATATTCGGCGAGTACAGTAATACACTACACATATCGACGTAGGGAAGCTGGTGAAGTACATATATATGCACACTCTGCACATGCATGTGTAATGAGAGAACCAACATAGCGAGTGAACCACTGAAGTTAGGATGAAAAATAGTTAGTTGGGTGACGCGGGTTCAACCTTTTGAAACTGTTGATTGGGAGCCGGTTGTTAGGTTCGATCAGGGCTCGTGAGTGTGTCTATTGTACGGCCTAATGCGGTCTAGGTGTTATCGAGGTCTCTTAGCGCAAGCTAGGTCGCTGCTAGATGGCTGCGAGTAGTCGGTTTGTTCGTGGCGTTGCGGTTCACCATGCTAGTCACCCTCGACGGTCCCTTCTTCCTTGATGGAATATAGAGATTAACCTGTCAGGACCTGGGTTACTGAAGAGAGTGAGGAGGTGTGACTAGATGGAGGCTCGCTGCTAGGTCGCAGCGTTGTAGCAGGATAATAGCTAGGGTGCGACTTGTGACTGTATTAATCTCTAGAGGTTCTATGTCACTGGGGCCCATGGGCAGCCTTCTTATACATGGCCACACGTGACTCTGCCGTGGGGTCTCAGAAGGATCGCTGCTAGGACCCTGCGAAGTTCCTGACATTTCTGGTTATTTTTAGGGGTTTTGGGGGTTTGTTGGTAGTTTATGGTTGTGGGTGCGGTTGTTTTATGATTGGCCTAGCTTTTTAGCTAGCTTCATAGCAGAATCGTCACCGACAGTAATTGAACTCGGCGCGATTGAAAGTGTTCCTGATCGCCCCTATTCCTCAATTTAAGTTCAAATGAGCTGCGACCATCATCAGTCCCGAAGAGGCTAGTTTTCGATCGGAGCGACCTCATGAGAAGATGCTTCAACAAGCCGATTCAGACATCAGCTCAAACAAAGGCCCAGAAAAACCAGCTCATGAAATCCACAGTCAACCACCGGACGATTCCGACTCATCGTCCGATGATACCTACGACTGTGAGAATGACTTTCCTTTTGGAAGAGCGCAAAAGAAGTGACCATGACTGCCCGCATCGATCAGCAGCTTCTGGGCTGTTGATCACATCCGTCGGCTAGAGCTTTTAGTTAGGGGCCCGTACTTCGAGGAGGGCATTTTGAGGGTGTATGTAAACGTACGAGTTGGCTAGTTGAAGTGATTGGAGGCAGCGAGATCGGACGTTATTGGTTTATGGAAGAAATCCTCAGGGTTTACATACGCCAAAGTCCGGTCCGAAGTGGAGGGGGACTCCTTGTTATTCCAACCTCTCTTCGCCCAGGCTTCGGGATCACGACGACCTCCGCTTTCTGTCCTCAGTCACCAGCCTCCTCGAACACGCGGATCAAACAATCCTGCACATTCAAAAGGCCGACTTCAAGGACTCGAAACTGGTTGATTTTGGTTCGTCTCGGACAATTGTTGTTGATTTACGCAGGGATGCTGGGTGATTGAAGTTGTTAAGTTTTTGTTGTTCTATGAAGGATCCCTCAGGCTTTATATACTGAAGCCATCCTCAAAGTCCTACGGATAAGCTTTTCAGCTAGGACTTTCTCTTTCAGCGCTATGTGAAGTTGAGGGGAATCCTTGTTATTCCAACACTTAATGAAAGCCATGTAGAGCGGTGATGGAGTTTGGACCAACATTTCAATGGCTGATGAATTCTGGCCAACACCCGCCAAAACAGTCGTGTGCCGTTGCTATTGTCGTTCTAATGTCGTGAGAGAGAGCAGGCGCGTAGCTGGAGGATACGATGAGCTCGTTTTCACGGCGAACGGGCACTATGAAGCTGGCATTGGACCAGTACCCTCGCTCCCCGCCCGACGAGCCTGCAAGTTGGCGGCGCTACAGATTTAAGACCATGACTGTACACGTAACTGAAGAGATACTGTTGCGGTGCTGTCTCGTGTACTAAGGCCTGGAACTCATTGACGTCCATCATGTGAATCAAGCTGGATGGTGTCTCGGAACGCTCGCGGCGAGAATCTCAAGGACTGCGATTGAGCAACCAAGCACCAGTTAACGACAAAGCACAGCTCAACTAGAAGGGTATGGACAGCGTAAGGGAAGGACATGAGCTTGCCAATTAGTCAGAGCATAATATACACAACAACGTGACTCACTAGAAGCGCTGCGGTATGGGGAGGTCTGATACTTCCCTGAAGGCTCTGGTAGGTGCTCCCCACCGCACATAGCAGTGTAAAGATGGTAGAAATGGCCTGAGTCCATATTTGACTTGTGATGGATGCCATGCCCGAGACCCCCAGAATATAGTCGATGTTGAAGTAGATGAGCCACTCGATCGTCAGCCACAGACGGAACGTAACGGCCGCAGCGTTGAACATGAAGACCCCTATCTCGTCTTTGCTCGCAAGAATAATGCCGCCAAGAAATAAACCGCCACAGGCGAGGAACACGCCTGCAATTACAAGGTTATAGGGGCCCGGGCACCAGAGTGCAGCATTGCATATACACTGGAATATAAGCGACGGAGCAGATTACGATTACCAGAGGTCTTACCTGACCTACCATGCTCAAGAGCACCATAGATACGAGCAGGTGTGTCAACCAGACTTTCTCAAGCACTTGGATTGTGAAAACGTAGTTTCGAGTGCGATTGACGTGAAGGTGTAACTCAAGCCAAGGATAGAGAACACGCGTCCGTGGGGTTGGTGTTGTCTGGACTGTAGGTAGATACGAAAGATGCGAAGCAGAGACGCCACTGAGCTCATCGCATACATGATGGGGTAGAGCTGAGGTACTAGAATGTACATGCTGGCGCGAGCTGGCACTGGAGACACGAGAGCACATCTATGCACATAGGAATTGGCAATAAATAGCGTTGCGGGGCGCATGACAATGCTGTGCTTGGACCACTCGAAGGGTTGGGAATCGTCGGCACCCCTCGCGACGATTGATTTTGGTGGGAGATTTGGAGACGCTTGCCTGGCATCGGTGCCACAGACGATTAGCGCTCTGAGCGTTTAAGAGGGCAAATCTTCAAAAAAGAAATAGAAATAGATAATCTTTGAGTATAAACAACCGTGGTACCTAGCTTTTCGAAAAGTCTTAGTCTGATTCTGGTCATACGACTTAGAGAAAACTCTTCTTGGCTATGGTTCCATGAGGTGGGTGTGGTAACTGGTGCCTGGGCGTTCCCGTTTCGCGCCCACTTTGCGGATTTCCAGAGCTGTTCCGGCAATTCGGCCGCCTTTTCCACTCTTTCACGATGCTCTTTTCTCAATGCCCTCTTCATAATGCGATCTTTGTTATATCTCGCGGTGCGGTAGGCTTCCCAGGTCTCCTCCGTATGGTGGAGGCTGTGTATTCGTCGTAGACGTTTTGCTTCTGCGAGAGCTTCGGAACATGCATCGTTCCAACCCGGCCTGGCTTTGGTCGAAGGTCTTTGCGTAGGGGCAGCCTCCTCAGCTACATTATAGATGGCCGTAATCAGTTCCTGTACGTATCTGTCGAGGGCCGCTTTGGTTCTTGGTCTCGGTAGTGGAGGCAGCTCAAGCTGGTCTCGCGTTGAATATCTTTTCGTCGAGCGCCTTCCACTTTCTTCTTGCCTTCGCTCCTAGGCATATTTTCAGGTCCAGAGCGGTTACTATAGGTAGATGGTCAGAGTCGTGGTCGAGCTCCCTACAGTATCGACCTCGCTTCATACTAGCCTGTCGACGAGACCCAGGGTGACGAGGCATAGGCCAATAGTGGTTCGACTCTCCCCTTCCTCATACGTGACCGTGCCGGGTTGGAGTGCGTTAGTCAAGTCGAAATCTTGTATGATATTGGTGAGCTCGCCAGCTTCATGATCTGCTCGCTCCACTGTTGTTCCTCCTCATAGCTCTGTAGAGGCAGTGCAACCAAAACGGCCATGGGAATGCATCAGCGAAATCACGTGTTTGCAGGGAGGCGTCAGACAGTGGGGCCCTACACAGCTGCAGTCCGGTTAGCGGGACAAACCATCAGCTTACAATATATGAGCTACAATATTTCTTCCCCATCCTGACGTCTTCCTCTCCCTTATTTCCATTCTCGTCAAGGTCCTATCGCCTATTGCAGGATGGCCTCACAGCCAGCCCCGAACTTTGAGCCCGAAAATATATTTGCTGCCGTGTCGCAGCTCGGCATCGACGGAAAATCCCCACACCTGGACGGAGAATTCTGGGGAGGTGAGTGTCGCGTTTTCAAACTCAGCTTCAACGACAAGGCAAGCGTGGCCGTCCGTGTGCCGCATCCCAATAATGGGACCAGTCGCGACAACGTGATAGCTACATTTCAAATCGAAGTGAATATCCTCAAAGAACTTAAAGCAAAGAGATTCCACTGGGCCCCGAGATGCCTTGGGGAGAGCCTGACATTCGAAAACCCGGTCAAGCACCCTTTCGTCGTGTTGACCTGGGCTGAGGGACTTCCCTTAAAATGGGACGAAAACCAACCGCTGCGGCAACATCGAAATAATGTACTCGGCCAAATAGCCTCAATACAGGTGTCCCTCATAGAGTGCACACGCCAAGTTGGTATGAGGTCTACTGAAGTGGCGAGTCATAGTTCTTACCATGTATAGCAGGCCCTGCCACTGCAACGAGCTTCTTCGAAAAACGTATTGACAACAAGCTTGGGCGTGTTCGAAAGGGAAACATTCCTGGACTCACCGAGGAGGACTGTCTCATCCAGAAACGTCTACTTGATCAGGTGCTCGCTGAAGATCGAGAAAGCACCGTCTTCGCCATGGATCATGGCGATGTCAGTCCGGGGAACATCATTGTCGACGAGAACTACGAGATTAAGTTGTACATATAGAACATCGTCATCACATGTCAGTTACACAGCTAACCAAAACCGACAGTATCATCGACTGGGGCTTTGCAGCGCTCGTTCCAATGGTTAGGGCCGCCGGCTTTCCTCGTTTCCTCTGGCCAACTCGTGCGGCCGATTTTGTTCCGAGCCGAACGATCCTGGAAGACAGACACGCCTACACTTCCTCGCTTTCTTCCCATGCTTCAGCGGCGGCCCGGTCCATGCAGCGTTGGCAAACCGCCGACGATGTGGACTTTCGCACCCTCTATTTAGAGTCTATCACCAGCAAAGGAATGCATATAGATATGGCGCGCATGGGATGGAAGGTCGAGAATGTATATCTCGGGCATGACGAAGAACAGAGTCTCGCGGGTGCTGAAGGGTCCTGAGTCACCATCAGTGTGCTTTGTAGGGTCTTTATTGTAGCTATTTCATCTGGTGGTAGGAGATATGCTTGTTTAAACCAGTTGGAGGATGTCATGCGCATGCTAGCTCTACTGTCATTCAAGAAGTAACCATCGTGGCATTGAGTTTAAGCAAAAGAATTAGCTATATCTCGGTGCCCTGTCATTGACATAGCCGGCCTGTTGAAAGACCAGCTGCAACGTCTGTTGACCAAAACAAGCGGTGTGTTGAAAGACCTTGGACCATCTTGAGCTTTGCCAAACCATAGTTCTGGCTGAGAATCCGGCGTTCGCTTTTTATAGCAAACGGGAGATCTTGTGGCGAACTATCTATTCTGTGTTGTTCTGTGTCCCATATGGGGATGGTCGATGGAAGCCTCGTTGCACTTGCAAGTGCATCCTCGCGTCCAAAGAAGTTCGGAGAAGAACCAGACGGTGGAGAAGGCTTTTAGGGCGGCAGGATACTACAAAGCGTGAGCAAGCTGGCCATTTGAATGAGGGATGTAACTTACGTCTTTAGGATGGAGATTGATATTGGCCCTGCCCTGTGTGAATTCGCAGGAGCCACCAAAATCGTCTCCGGGGTACCGGGCGAGGCCGAACACATGTTCCAATCCGCGTCGAACAAGTTGAGCTTTGAACTTGGCGATGAACTCCAAGTCATCTTCTGTGACATCGCTACCCTTTGTTTCAGAGTAGTAGAACTCGGTAGGCCTCAAAAGCCCTTCTTTGTCGAAGGACCACATGGATGGCTGTGGTTCCTTCATTCCAGACAATTCGCCTGACCAGGGAGTCGAAGTCCCCTTGTACTCAACTAGTCGCTCGTTGCTTTCCATGTCGAAGTGACGGTGAACCATGTACAATCCGAACCTTTTGTCCATGCCCGACTCGACGAACATATCTTTGAATAATTTAACATCGTTCATGCCGCTGATGTCGGAAAATCTATCGTGCGCTTCCTTGATAGACGGAAGACTGTGGAAGTGATTGTGCGAGTAAGTTGCGATAGCGACGGCCATGTTGACGGTTGATACAAATGTTGAGGAAAATAGACGAAGTTCTCCAGGGGGCGTTATGCCATTATATACTCATTGCGTCAAGCTTCCAGGATAAAGTGCTGGACATGGTCTGCCATGCTCAGCTGAGGCGTCCCAACAGATGAACTTGACTTTTCACTGACAAATGGGCTCCCCTTCCTTCAAGCAGGAGGGTGGAAATGAGGGGCTGCTGCCTGGTTCAATGCATGTTGGTTGCTGCACACGGTGGTGATGGAAGTCGTGAATATCTCACAACCAATCAAAGTCTTCCGCAACTCAGCCTTCGCTGTTGTCTCTCCAGGTCGAGGAGAAGAAAAGAAAACAAAACCCTGGAAACCAGTGACTCACATTCAATGTACAAAGTATACCTACGCTTCATTTTGTGCCTTCCGTGAAACGCGGGTAGCTGTCGGAAGCAGACTCGACATGCCGTCGTTGGGTCTTGTTTCCGAACTGGTTCAGGTAGGGGTGAAGCTGAGCTTGCCCCTTGGCCTGCGCCCGTGAGGTTTGCAGCCTCGCGGCGATCAAGCCCCAATCACGCGACGCTTGCAGGCGCAGAAGAAGCCTCAGACTGAGCCAAAGGCGAGCGACCTGGAACCGTGGAAAGGGATCGGCCGTGAAAAGGCATGACTGGCACTACCACGGCCTTTGAAGATGTGCGTTTCATCGAGAAGCGTTTTCAATTTTCCGACATCTGACAACACCGAACTGACACGACTTTGACGCTGGATAGTGATCTGCAGGGAGATTGTGCAACGCTGCAGAGGCGTCACTCGCGCCACCGTCAGCGTGCTTAGAGCACAGCAGCTCACCGTCCAATAGTCCAATCACTAACAGCGCCCAAACGACAGCTGGCTGCCATGGAAAACGGTCTTTCCTCGCCGGCTCGCTTGGCACATTTCTTTACCACATTACCGCGTACTCCATCTCTTGTGGCATCCAGGCATTCCAACATGACACCTCGTCTGTTTCTGGTATCCAAGCAACCACCAGCCAATCAATACCTTCGAGCACAGACAGAGTAACCAGAGTCACCATTTTCGGCTGGGTGAGGCTGTGTTCGCCAAATAAACCCCCGAGTTTCCAACCAGAGCAAGAGCAGGCCAGATTCGTCTTTTCTGGCCGTACGAGTCACCTTCGTTCACCGAGCATTTCGACAATCGACCTACCGATTCACTACGCAGAACAAGACAACACCGCGGAAGGAATACAGATTACCAAAAGTGGAAGGATCCCGGGGTCACAGTTGGAGTATGGGCCCTGTGTGTTACCATGTTGGGGCTGGGTGGCAGTGTTGTGGATGCCTGAGGCACCAACTCAAGCAGGCCCCTCACCTTCTTTTGTTTTAGCAGCCCAACTACGTAGCTAGCTTCCTTCCTTATGAGAACTCCGTATTCATTGTTTTGTTGGGGTCGAGCAAAACCGACCGTCGAGTCCACTGCGGGGGGAATCATGGTTGGGCCGGAAGGGGGAGGTGGGGCCTGTGCAAGCTACCCCAAGTGCTCAAATGATTTGAACTGCCTGCCTGGTCGACTCGCAGTATCCTGGCCGCCTTGTCGAGGCTGAGATTCTGACCTTAGGCGCCAATGGAGAGAGGAAGAGAGTTTCTAGCTCTTCGACAAGCTCGAGCACATTGCCAACAATGCCTCCTCGTCAACATATATTACCCAGGGTCTCCAAAGTTTGACATGTCGCCGGTGAATGGATGCGGAGCTGTGAGAACGCCTCAACTGAGTATTGAAGGAGCATCTCCCGGCCAGGGCATCGACGTGAGGCGATGCCGTCGACTACTAGATTTTACTACGTATTAAATGCATTAATCGCAATTTGTGAATGGGTGGCGAATCATCTTCCTAAGCAGAATCATAATTGGCTGCCCGGCTTGTGCAGATGGTGTGGAGCCATTGCGTTCACATGGTATTGAGAATCTTGCCTTTAATGGCGCACCTGGCCGGACAACAGTCGCAACCACACAAGTTACGCTCGCACTGGCGACATTCACGACCAGCAACGCATCATGGCGGCCAAAGTCCGGGTCCCTGGCCTCGATAAGGGCCTAACCGAGGCAGATGTGGAAAAGAGTCGTCGGTTGTATGTCATTTGCCTAGTTGCACGTGTCGCTCATGCTGAACGCCGACCGCAGATACAACAGCCTTCCCTCTGACGAAGCCCAGCCTAACGTTGAGCCTCTTCTTCAACAACTCGCCGAAATATTCGTCCGCAACAACGCCCACAAGGTCTTTGGTGTCCACTTAGTCCACGGCCACCTCCAACTCCCGACAAAGAACCTTCTGCTCGGAGACGACGCTGTGCCTCGTTGTCGCTGGACAAAACCTACCCCCATAGATTCCTTGAACCTTGATGGAGTATACGGCTACATATTTATCCTCACTGAACGAGGCTTCCATCCCTACGAATACCATTTTGGTCAGAATCCCGACATCGCCCAAGTTGGGATCAACTTCCTCCCTGAGCTGGCCGACTTTCTCAACACAAACGGGCTGAGCAGAGTCATTGCACTTGAGGTTTTAGAGAACCCGTTGCCCAAGGCTATGATCGAACTTGTGCTGGGTGATCATGGCACCTTGATGTTAGAGCCGTCTCGGGTGACAAGCTGCACGCCGTTCCGGCAAACCGGCTGGGCGTTCACCATCCAAGATGGTAAGCCGCGTGTTTGCCAAGATGGCAGGCAATTCCATGCCACCAGTCCCACAGGTGGCCATGTTATTGCTACGACGCCACGAGATATCATCGAAACAAGTTTGCATGCTGTAAATTTGTTGAAGAATATTGGTATTGTCAGCTAGCTGTACGATAATCTATCGCTATCTGTTTGCCGATATCCTGTGGGACCCAGAGTGTAACAAAAGGTAAATTGGGATGTGCGGGAATGTTCAAACAAGAAGAGGATAGCTGATTTAGAGCTGCCAATACACCCTCTCGGGTTACTGGAATAGCAGACGCAGGTCTAGAGAATGCAACTGCATCCTCAAGCGTGTCGCCTTGGCAAGTAGCAAGGCGATGCGCAGCTGCTTCTGGAATTGTAAATGTTATGAACGACCCTATCCCACCGTTATGATCCAAAGCAACATCCAAGGTAACCACCATGAACTCCTTGGCATCTTGGCTCTCAAGAGCTACTATCGCTTGCTCTTTTTTGATAATAAACGACGTGGAGAGTAATGATGCTACATATCTTTGGTCAATCCAATAGGTATTCGAAAGCAGGATGAAATATGCTTACCATCCGGCGTTCCATTTGAGACATCTACAGGGAGTTGGCTTTGCTGTTCGGTCTTTCCTTGTTCGCGGTGACTAGCCTCTTGTGATGGACCACAATCCTGCCCGGCAGTTGGGGGTAGGAGGACTTGATCTAGAAAAGAGGGTGCCGGACGGCGGGTGACAGTGATTGCGGTAGAGTACGAAGGATGGCGGGTCACTATACTAGTCCCTCGTTCGATTTGCGTGTGTTCGATTTCTGCCCACCTCTTGAAGTGGTCAAATTCGGGCCGGTCAATGAGGGGCGAACCCTGAGTTTGGAGTCTGGTCAACAAGTCTTGGCCACATAGGTTAGCCAAAATGTAATAGTGGAAGAACAGAGCCTTAACTTGCCGAGAATCTCTTTAGCATCTGAGCGTGCGGATCTGTTAGAATGGGAACGGGTCCGTGGGGGGCTTATGGTTGCCGACAGGTCACCGACCCAGGGCAGATGAGGATGTGTCCTGTGCCTCTTGGTCGCTCGACCGAGAGGCGCACAAGCTGCTCTTTTGCAACAAGTATCGCGCGAAAAGAAGGCTCGCTCAGGCTCTGCAGTTGACAAGGACGTGCTCGCTCTGGAGTTGGGAGAAGAAGGCGGCGATGGTGGTAGCGGCATTGCTTCCCTACCAGCAAGACCCGCTTCCGCAGGTGGTTGGGCTGGCAATGACCGAGGTGGTTCGCGCAGCGATGGCCGAGATAACTCAGGAGAGAGGGGTTCAATGCAGCCGATGGAATGAATAACGAAAGCCGTACCGGTTGCTGCTGATGGTGGGGGGCTTGCTAGATTCTGACCTGGTGCTGGGGAATACGTCGTGACGGTGCTGTTAGGATTTTCGGGCGGCTCGTCAAATTCCTTCCTGACCAAAATGCCGAAACGGTCTAAACCCAGGTCAGGGGGTAATCTGTTGGCGGCACGGTACCGACTTTCAGACTCGGTTTTGGCTGCCTTGTAACCGGCTTCTTGGTCTTCCTCAGTGACAGGACCATTAGCGCATCGGCGTTTGGCAGGCTGGCTCTGGCCTCTCGCTTTCTCAATGTCAGCCACCGTGATTGGGTTCACGAGGGCTGGGATGGAAGGCACATTGAGCGACTTGGCCCAATGCCGACCCAATAGAGCTTGATTCAACCTCCTCACGAACGTTGGCCAGTCCATCTGCCTTGCTGCAGCGTGAAGTTGTTGACAGTAACTGTGCCCTATTGTTCCCCAGCCATAGTGGTGCACGACATCGGAGCCCCAACCATCCGCTACTTTCCGTAGCGTCTTGACACGAGCCGCGCGCAGCTTCGACCCCTTGTCTGCGAGCTGCGCGAATTGCCGCCAGGGTCCGTCAAGCTTCTCAGAATTGCAGTTTCGTTCCGAGGCTTCCATGACATCACGGCAAAAGGCGAACAGGATCTCCAAGTTGTGATTTTCGCCCAGAAGGCTGTCTCGTGTTCGCCGGCATATCGTTGTCTTTTCAGCATCAGACTCGCAGGCTGCGAGGTCGCGCTTGAGTTGGTCGACCTGCTCGAGCTGGTGGCTTGCTAGCACCATAGCAGGATCGCTCCAAGGCGAACGTGGAGATTGTGCTGGCGAGGCGTCCTCCATAATGTGCGCAAGAAGTGTAATGTGCGAAGGGATGGTTTGGTATCGGTCCTCGCAAGACAGGACGAGGACATATTATGAACCAGGCTGAATGAAGTTTGAGATGCCTGCCTGCCTTGCTATTGACAGATGCTACTCCACATCTCTTCCTTAAGAATGGGGAGGAGTGGAGCTGACCATTTCATTAGCGCCGTCATACCCCTGTCAACTTCTGACCGCTTGCCTGTACGAACAACTCTCCTCCAATCACATCCGTGTGATTGAGCATGGACGCGGTGTACCGGAGGTGTTATGTTTCTCCTGCTGTACGCTTCTGTCTACAGGACCAGTCCCTTATCAACTCTTGTACAGTTGGATTCATAGTTACTCTAAACCCCTGCCGGCAGGGGGTAGAGTTGGATATTGCTAGGCCCACCTTCGACTCAGCTAGCCGATGAGGTCACGCATATGAAATGGATCAGTCGCTGCAACGCGTCCGACCGCGTCCGACCGCGTCCAGACACCATCTAGGTTATCTGAGTACAATGTGAGCTCTATAAACATTTACAGTGGAATCGACTAGGCCGTTCGTCTTCCTCGAGAGGTACCGGCTCGCTGTTTGCGAGGAGTGCGGGCTGGCTGTGCTGGTGAAAGAAGTCCTCAGCCACCTTCGCGCTCGGCATCGTGGTATTGACGTGTCCAGACGCCACAAGATTGCAGAGGCTGTTTCGAGTTGGACAAGTATCCTTCAAGACCAGGCTGGGCTACGGGTATTCTGCTTCCCGCCACCAACCATCTGCTAGATGGAGTCAAAGCTACCTTGGAGGGAAAATGTGGCATACCAACAGGAAGAACTACGCTGCAGGTCACTGGTGGCGGGTCCCGCGAGATCTGACTGGCGAGCATCACAGTGAGTGTGGGGCCGCGGCACTTGGCTGCATAGACGCGCAGTTCTTCGACATTCTGGGCTTCTCTGCCCAGCCTCGCTGCTCAGCCCCTGATCCTGAATGCCCCCGGCTAGATTAACAATGCAAGGATGTGAGAAGTAGGTGCACTGTGGTTATTATTGTCGACCAAGTGCCACAAGTCCAAGTGTGGAGACAGAGCTTGCTCGTGACCGGGCCTAACGCTAAACCTAAACGAGCCCAAAGTACCAAACCTACCCTACGGCACCAAGAAATCATGCCTTCGCAACAGCGCTTTCTCGCCCTCGTGTTCAGTGAGTTGGAGACTGTTTAGTCCGAGGTTGGTTCAAAAGAAGTGATTGGAGGAAGCTGTTGGTTAGAGACTGTTAGTTGAGTTGGTTGGTTGGGGGTTGCTGGTTTTCTTTCGTTTCCGATTGTTGGAATATCACGGATTCCCCTCAACTTCACATAGAGCTGAAAGAGAAAGCCCTAGCTGAAAACTTATCCGTAGGACTTTGAGGATGGCTTTAGTATATAAAACCTGAGGAATCCTTCATAGAACAACAATCAACTCAACAACTTCAACCACCCAGCATCCCTGCGTAAATCAACAACACCGATAGGGGCGACAGAAGCGTTATTAGGCCCAACCGCGCTGCGGTGGGGAGAGTTCCTGCCTATGCATGGGCCTGCGCCTCAGAACCTGCCCCCTTGTCATCACCACGCATGCGCAGGACCAACATAGTTCCATTCTCTCAACAAACAGCCTGAAGAATCCTATCGATAATCTACGCGAACAAGTCGATAGAACAGGTCCTTCGACGTACTCTTCAAAGAAAGCAATGTTGAGTAATACTTGCCAAACACATCAGTAAGGGTGTTCATTTTCATGAGAGCAGCAATACAGATAGTCTCATGTCCGTGGGTCTGGAGGCGGCGCATTCCTTCACGCCAACAGCCAAGTTGTGCCAGCATTCAAAAAGAGGGTGGACGGGCTGAAAACTAATAATTCGCTGAGCAGAACTAAGCAGCATATAGGGGGTCGAACGACGAGCTCGCTACGCAACTGCTAGAGCAGTGTATCAGCGACAGCGCTGCAGAGATGGAGGCCCAGGACACGGAGTGGCTTCGCAAAGGTGACCGCGAGGAGAATATCGACCGAGACTCGAGTTGGGTCAAGGAGATGCAATGGGTCCGACACTTTGGGGTCCGAGATCTCGTCGTCATCGGCCAATCAACACAATGGCCGGGCTCTAAAGTGAAATCAGGCACGCGGGACAGGTCGTGGCAGCAAGAGCGTGATCCAGCGGCCGAGAGGGAGCAGCTTATCTTGAAGAGGGTTTGCGATGGGATCGGACGAGAGGTTGGGCGGTGCCGAATGCGGATCGACTGCGTGCCCAAGGAGACGCTGTAGAAGCTCCAGGGCATCCACGAGAAAGATTATTCATCCGGTCAACCATTCGGTCGGGCCGGGTTGGAATCATCCATCTACACCAACGGGTTTATACCAACTCAAACTAGAACCCCAACGTCGTGCACAACGATGAAATATCCAATAATAGGTGATTTAAGAGTCTTCAATATCACATGACGAGATTATCAATAGCGGTCAAAACTAAACCCTTTTGAATTTCGCGGTCACCCAATCGGGCGTTTGTTAGATACGCACGGATACGATGGGGTGAGTGTATTCAAGTGGAGCCGAATGTTGTGATGTTATTGTCCTAGACTTGATTCTTTGATCAGTCTTTCAGAGAGGGGTTGCACCCCTCTTTCGGGATACAAGAATAATATGACAGTAAGGAAAGTGGAGCCCATTCCCAGCCGCCAATCTAACAGATCGCAGGCCCACCTGTTAGATACGCGCAAATACGATGGGGTGAGTGTCTCCAGGTGGAGCCGAAGGTTGTTTTGTTATTCTTGTCGACAGTTGAATGAAGAGCACACAGCTAAAACTGACATTACGCTGAAAATGGTTGACGAGTTGAAAGAGCTTCGGGCAAAAGTCCATGCACTATGCTTCCCTGCGGGAGGATAGCTTCGAAAAGGATATCAATGGCTGCGAATTTGGTGGCGCCAGCCAGCATGCCAACTGAGATCCACGTGGGGAGTAACATAGAGTGCAGTGCCATCTTTCCAAAACGCGCTTGGTGGTGAGATCAAGCTCGGTGAACGCTGGCATCAAGAACGAAGAATGACGCTGAAGTACAGGTTTTAGTCCAGGCCGACAGCCCACGGTTTTCCCTATACTTAGAACCTTTGATAGACTAGCATGCCCCAAGGCGAGGGGCACGTAATAATCACCTATCTAATCACATATGGTCGCCTCTCCTAAGCAGCATATATTTTACGCAGGGCAAGTTCTACTAGCGAACGGAATCGTCTTCGTCAACGGTCCAGACCATTGCAACTGGGTCAGGGTCTATCCGTTAGTGGCCTCTGTATGAATTGACAATAACTACATTTCGTCAGTGCCGCTATGTACTACGTAATGTGCCCTGCTTCCAATTATGTACAAAAAGTAGCGCGTATGCTGCTGACATCACGCAGACACCTTCAGACAACTTCAAAAAGAAGAACATAAGATGTAGGATCTCCCGCTTCCCACGAGCTGTGGAAAATAATCCAATGCAAAGCCATGGATCTTCTCAGAGAGATTTCGAGATGTGTATGCGTGCGGGGAGGGCGAGCCAAACCCCAAAGGAGCCGTCCTACAGCTCCAAAATATCCTGAGCAGTGTAGCGAGGCATCAGTGCTCAACGAACCCCCTCCTTCATACGAACCTTCGGGCAAGCTGCCACCCAAGGATGCGCCGAATTTCGAATACATCACGAACTCCGGACGGGGAAACGCCTTAACTGAGACTGTCCCTCGCAACGGTTGTCATTTGCAGAGAGCCGGGTTTTTGATTCATCTACAAAACGTCTCTGCCGGGGCTGGGTGTACGCAAGTCATTCTGGTACCAGGGTCCGCCGGTTACAGGTTGGACAACATCAATGTTGGCAACGGCTCTTTCCAATTCATTGGGATCGGGAAGGAAACCGAAGTACTTCGAGCATTGGACTCTGCCATGAACGCACATAAGATGCGCCATCACATTTCTTGATCATGGCAGGGAACAGGGGCCATGCGATTGAGCTACTCAGCGGACGCCTTAGGCCTGGTCAGCACGAGGGGAAGATCCGGCAACAGATTTAGCGCAGCAGCTCGAGATGAGGATTCGCGGGAAAGAAAACATCGCCCGCTTCCCATCCGGCACGGAGTGTCGGTCACTCAAGCTGTGTTCAGCTACGACCCATGGTCGCCCTGTGCGGGTGGCCTCGATATATTACTCCCGTATATGTGTCTCTTATGGACTGAACATTCAGGTTGTTGGTTAGAAGCTGCCGGTTGGCAGTCGTTGATCGTATTCGCATTTTCCGGCAGAAGGCATTATGAATAATTTACAGTGCGTCCTCAAGGGTATGGCATGTTTATACAATACATAGACCACGTACAGTACAGTCCTGTTTGTACTGTAAGCGTAGCGCGCCTTCAAAGCAACAGTTCCTAGCCATTCTAACCGACAGTATTTGACCAATCGACCAGCCCGCGTGACATGTATACGTGCGGCGCGTTCTGCTTGCCCTGCCGTCGACCCTAAGAAGCCGACTTGATATCTTTTGGTTTATCTGACCTCTTTGATTGATGAAGATTGGGTAGGCTTTTGGTCAAGGGCAGTAATTGCGCACAGAAGAGGCTGAAGACCTCCAGAAGGCCGTGTCCACTCCCCCTCCCGCTGACG
Source organism: Tetracladium maxilliforme (assembly GCA_037074925.1). Taxonomy (NCBI): domain Eukaryota; kingdom Fungi; phylum Ascomycota; class Leotiomycetes; order Helotiales; genus Tetracladium; species Tetracladium maxilliforme. Next base: position 25,750 of record JAYRCL010000109.1, read on the forward strand.
GTTTGATGGGCTCCTGATGGCTTGAGGCTGTTATTTGAGGCGGCCGTTAGGTAGAAACCTGGTTAGGAGTTGTTACTTTCGAAGCTGTTGATTGGGGCGGGGCTATTAGATCATTTTAAGAGGGTGTCGAGTTGACCCTTTTTGTTGGTTGCAGGCTGACAGCCTTTCAAACTTTTCAGCAGTCCTGAGACCAGCATACAGTACCATAGACTGCGAATCCAGTACTGTACATAGTACTTCTCACGGCGACATTGTCGTTACCCAACTTTCAACGACGCCCTGCGTAGGACTCGAAAATAGAGAGCTTTCCTCAGTATTTGTCTTCGAACCAATAGAAGCTTCGGACAGTAATTCTTTGATGATGAACGCGATATCCGACTCAAGCGTTGTCATCCTCTCTTCGAGGGCTAGTAGCCTCTTTTCGAGTAATTGTAAGGATTGCATTGTGGATAGATGATGGTGATAGTCCGGAGCAAAGGTGGAATCTCTGGCAGCCAACTTATCTTTATATGTATGCATCACGTTACATAAAGGCAGAGTTCTGGTTACACTGTTAGCAATGACATCGCTTGAGGATGCCAACAGTTAGCTGCGAGCTGACAAGGGGGTGCATTTCGAATTGTCCCAACGTCCTTCGAAGCTCCACCGGCGTTTTTATTGACGTCACGTAGCGAAGAGACCTCTGCTCGCAGAAGGTCCGCCTTGTGTATAGTAGTTGTTGCACCCTTTGTAAACTGGCCCACTGCAGCTAGCATAGATGTTGGCGAGCTTTGCTGATGCGTCGAAATCCGGAACTTGATATGCTCTGATTGCGAACTCGCTTCGTACGCCCAGAACGACCACGCCCCCGACCGCCCCCCGTCGAGCCCGGCAAGAAGACCCCTAAGACCACCCGCAGCAAGGCCTACACCGAGGTCGACGCCTGCTTCTCCTTCTCTACCAAGGAGTCCCACAAGGCTCTGCATATCATCTAGGGTAACATAAGATCGATGCGTTGCTCAAACATTGAGGTCGAGAGGAGATGCTGAGGTGTCGGATTACTCGCCATATCAAACCCCCATGCCTACATCCGCAACCTCCCACAGTGTGGCTATGCCCTGATACCTGATGGCGAGAGGGGTATCGTGTCACCTCGGAGGGAAGCATGGTGTGCTGAAACACCAGCGCCATGGTGTAAACCTGGTTGTCCGCTCTCTCGACCTTTCGGATCCCAGAGAAGTATCTTTGGACAAGATGATTCAGAATCGGACCTTAAGCGGCCTTGGGCACACCGCCGAACGTCCCATCAGTCCTTGGAGTGGGAAGGTCAGGAACACCTGTCCGATAAATCTGGGAAGAGCTTTTTAGTCAATGTCATGTTGTTCATGGAGGCGGTTCGAGCGAACGCAAGCAGACCAGAAGACTTGTTTTTCAGGGAGGAAATTGAGGAGGGCAAGCCTATCATCAAAAAGTAAGGCATAGAATTATCCATCTTGGGCAACAGAGCAGGGGGTTCGAAGGACTTGCGGGGTACATGTCCGTCATGACTGGCAGGAGCAGTTTGTATGTTGGGACGAACGATATTAGGTACAGTGCATGTCCTGAATGATTGATCTTAATAGCTATGGGCGCGCTGGCTACAATTAGAGTCCATGCTACCTGACCGAACGCAGGCCAGGCAAAGCCCGATACTCCTGTTAAAGTCGTCTAGACTCCAGCTGCGATTGCTTGGCTGCCGCTTTTGCAGACTCTTCCAGCTCTTGCACACGACCGTTCGCACGCCGCTCTGCCCTGGCCCGGCTGCGCCAGAAAGTGTAAATTTGTCTGAGCTGGCTGAGGTCTTCCGTCCACCATCTTTTTGAATGCTGGCACGGCTTGGCTTTTGGCGTGAGTGCGTGCACCGCCTCCAGCACCACTGACATCAGACTATCTGTGTGTTGCTGTACCGCACTACCAGCTGGTGCAGCCGCCAGCCCTACCTGGATTCTGGCATTGATCTCCTTGTCGATGCGCACATATGTACATGACTCCTCCCTTTCGTCGATCTCGAAGATTCAAAGATACCAAAGGTTTCCATGGAGTTCTACAGTATGGGAGGCCTCTTTAGCTTCTTCCTGAGGTCTTAGATGGAAAATTGGTGGGATGTTGTTGGTTTTCCATGTTAGATGGGGCGGGCTGTTAGAACTTTTGCAGGGGAAGCAGATGGAAAGCAACAGCATCATTCCGTCAAACAGCTTGAAACCAACAACTCCCAAACAAGCAACAAACTACTGTACGTACTGTACTTACTGCTCGTTCTCGTCTATTATAAAGTCAGCGAGTGTCGCTTTGTAAGTATACAATACAATATACGACATTTTCGGACTCTTAGATCCGTCCGTTGTAGCAATATTCCCAGTAGGGCCATGCAGTCTCAGTATACCCCAGTCGGTACGCCGTCAAAGCCGACACTCCCTCAACATTCTTACTCTGTCTATGCTTCCGCCACCTCAGGCATACCAGCGGACCGCGCGAAACCCGTCTTTGACAAACAGCATAGAGCACCTTCTTCCTATATTCATTGGGTTTTTGCCGAGAACTACTCTTGTTGGCCTGAGTTGTCGGTGGAAGAGAAAATGTTGTGGATTTGTACAATGTTCATGGTTTCATTGCCCTTTTGTGCTCTTGTATTTATCTGTTGGGTCCTATTCTGGAGTGCCTGGAGCGACAGCGGGCAACCCTCATCGCATACATGACTTAGCACAACCCAATTGAGGCTGGTTCTTGATAGCTAGGCATCAGGGAAGCTCCCCAACATCAGTGGCGGCGCGCTAAGATCATCCCGCTCAGGAAGCCAAACAGGGGCGACTGCGCGGTCGCCAAGGCATGGAGACCGATTTCACTCCTGTCAACGTTGGGTAAGATTCTCGAGGCGGTCGTGGCGGACAGGACCTTGTACGCCGTAGAGACGTTTGGGCTCCTGCCGACGAATCATTTTGGCGCAAGGAGAGGGGGTCGACGGAGCAGGCACTGCTTCTCCTTCAGAAACAAGTATACAGAGCATGGAGAAGCCGCAAAGTGCTCAGTCTGATCAGCTTTGACGTAAAGGGGGCCTATAACGGCGATTTCAAGGAGCAACTGCTGCAGAGGCTGGAAGCTAGAGGCATACGGGCACATGTTGTCAGATGGATCGGATCATTCTGCTCGAACCGCACAGCATGTGTTATGGTGAACGGCCATGCATCAGAGCGACGGGAGCTACCCAGGCAGGGCTCCCGCAGGGATCACCGCTGTCGCCGATCCTGTTCTTCTTCTTCAAGGCCGACCCGGTACATAGTAGAATCGACTCGAATGGGGGCTCAATCGTCTTTGTCGACGACTAATCGGCCTGGGTAACGGGTACGACGGAGGAAGCCAGCAGAGCAGGTATGCAGGCCATCATCGACCGAAGGAGAAAAGGCCAGCATTGTACACTTCACGCGCAGCCCTGAACGCACAAGTGAGTTAACTGTCGTGATCAAGGGGAAAGAGGTCAACCCGATGCGAAGTGCCAAGACCCTGGGTGTGGTCATGGACGGGAAACTACGATACAGGAACACATGGCAAGAGCAGCGGCCAAGGGGCTGTCGGCGGCCATGTGCCTGAGAAGACTTAGGATGCTACCGCCGCGTACAGCGAGGCAGCTCTTCACGGCAACCGTAGCGCCTACCATGGACTACGCTTGCAGTGTGTGGACCCAAGCATGCGGCGTGAGAGAGCTGGGCTGGCTGAATAGAGCGCAGAAGGTAGGAGCCATGCGGCGTGAGAGAGCTGGGCTGGCTGAATAGAGCGCAGAAGGTAGGAGCGAAAGCGGTGACAGGTGTCCTCCGGGCGACAATACGCGTCGTTTTATGTATCAACCCAAGAGAGGGTCGGATTGACCCTGCTCCTTGATCAAGAACGTGTTGCCGGTGTGGACTAAAGCGTCCTACGCCATCCCTGCTTCTAGCGCCATCCCACAGCGTTGGAAGCCTACATTGCTTCCATCTGCCCTAAAGAAAGCCCGCCTCGAAAGGTTCACGTACCCTGGGTGCACATACAGTCGCTCAGGAATAACCTACCAATCTCTCGACTGCTCCAGGCATCGCTAGTAGGCGATGGTCAAGATTAGAGGCTGTCATTACGAGATCATTCGACCGGAAGGGGACGTAGATTGGCTCTTTTGAAGCTCCTACTTTTCAGGAGGTATCCGGTTGACCCCGCTAGTTGCTTGCAGGCCTTTGGCTAGAAACTGTGCGTGGGATTACATTGTGTCTGTGTGGGTAACCTGCCGTGAGATAGCCAAGGTCATGATTTTGTGCATCGTCCTGGCACATCGAGCTGATGAAGTAGCGACTATGGCGTGAGAAGAACGGATAGCGTTATAGGATGGCGTTAGAAGTAGGGATGACGTGAGAAAATGGCTTTAGATCGAGCGCCACTTTCTACTCGTGCCGCACCCTACGTCCTAAAGGTCGTGCCGGACACCCTGCCAAACCGATCACCCAAACCGGAAGCTGTTGGTTGGAGACTGTTAGTTGGGTTGGTTGGTTGAGTCTTTCAGTCCTCCGCCGAGGTCTACCGAAGCATCAGAATTTGAAATGCTTCCATGTGATTCTAGGAGGCCTCTTGGCTCCTGCCTGAGGCCACATATGGGACACTTGGTTGGAAGTTGATGGTTTCCATGGTAGGTGGGGCGGGCTGTTAGAACTCTTTGCAGGAGGTAGTCTAGTTGTTGGCCAAAGGCTGTTGGTTGGGGGAGAGTATTCTGGCTTCACGATGTTGATTGGTTGAAGGCTGTTGGTCGGTAGGGACGCCAGTGTCATCTAGCCAACAACAATACGAAGAAGAGAAAGCACGAAGGGGAGGGTAACAAGGAATGCCCTTCCCCCAGCTAACGCAGATGACCAACAGCTTGCAACCACCACAAGATCATTGATAAACATAGAGCAATGTATAAGAAGTCACAGCAACGGCCATTGCTATGTTAAGTATAGAGTATTGAGCTACCGGGCAAAGTTTTATTGGACGCTCGCGCAAGTCGTATAAATGACGAGTCAACCCCAAGCTCATTCAAGGGAGAATAGCCCACTCGGTAAGTACAGTACTGCAAATGGATCTTTCCTTTAATATCATCAGTTAAATTGATTGTGCATCATAAGAAGGCGCCAAGTCTAGCCATTCAGAATCAACATTGGACCTCCGGTACGCCGCTTCGGCCTAGAGCTTCGACAAGGTCTAGCATAGCCGGCACATCACTTTCAGACATTTCTTCCCTGGAACAGGCTACTAGCTTCTATACGATCATGGACATAATAGCCGAGCTAGCTTCGGAAGTCAAAGAGCTTCGGGAGGAAATACGCCAGGTTCTTTCCGCTGTACAGGGCATGAAGTCATTACGGGCATATGATAATTGATAGAGTCAACCTGGCGGCCTTTTTCAGGGTATATGCGACCAAAATTTGAACCCTGTCATCTTTCTGAAACCTGGCCTTGCGGATAGGTGTGATGCCTGACTTAGTCTATCCTCTTCGCTGCAACGTGTCGATGGTTTGATGCCCTTTGGGGCGCAAGACGTGTTGTCGGCCCTTGTTTTCGGGTAGCTGGCTGGTGGGCTTGCGTTTTGCCAACGCCTGCTCACCACCCGCGCAAGAAATTCCCAGTTCCCTGTCCTGTAAAGAAACCACCATCCAACTTTTAAGTACCGAGAGGTCGTTGGGCCTGTTGGCTGGAATGGTCGGCATGAGTTCCCGTGCTAACGCTGCCTCAGCTGTAGGCGCTCAGAGCGAGTACATCCTCACCGACATCGTTTGCCGTAGTCCCGTTACCAATCAAGGCACCATCCAGAGCCTCATGGACGTCATGACCAATTTCTAATACACGAACTCTTGAATGAGCGAAGATGAAAACAAAAGGCGAAACAATATTCTACCTTTCCATTGGTCCCGACAGCCAACCTCGCCCCATTCCACCGTAGTATGCCAGACGTACGACTTCCGCATACTCAATCCTCATCGAAAGTCCATTGCGAAAGGAATAACCTGCCCAATACCTCTCTGTCCAAGGGCTAAGACGAATAATATCTGCATATCCTGACACTTGAGCACCGATCCCTAATAGACGGCCTGAAGAGTCATATCTCCAGCATTTGGCCCTGCCGTCCCACTCGTGTACGTGCTCTCTCCAAGTCTTCCGTATCGTGACCTGAACAGCCTCAAAGTTGGGCCCACCTTCGGAAGTCTGCGCAACTGGGGTTTGGCGTCTCTTCTTTGGAAGCAAAGGTCGTGCCTTAGAGAGGCTGATAAGACCTTGAACCGCCCAGAATTCGTTCGCGATCTGACGATCCTGGCCCTGAGCTGCGATGATCGGCAAAATAATAGGCGTGTCCGACGTAGCTATTCGTGGACTGTTCGTGGCTTGTGTGGCTTGGGAGTTGTTATACGTCGTGATCATGGGAGTAGAGCGCTGAGCCGCCAAGGACAGAGAACGTAGCCCCTCCGGCTCGTGGCTATTGTTTGGAGGACTCGGTTTAAACAAAACACTCGGTTTTCGTTTACTGATTGCTTCCTCCTGCTTATTCATTTGATAGAAAATCTGAGCTAAGACTGGCTTGAGTCTAGTAGTGTAAGTCAAGGCACTGGAATGTTGGTAAGAGCAAGATCTCACCGTTTATAGTGCTTGGAATACTGAAGTGTATTATATTGCGGATTAGATGGATCGTCAGGCCACCATCGAGAGCCATCTGCCAGGAGAAAGTCTTCGGCCATTTTCCAGAGCCCTCGGCGATGCGCAGGATCTTTCCACCGGAGGTAGTGACGACCTTTGATAGGTGGGGTCTTGTAGGTTTCTCTAAAGTACTGTAATTGCTTCCAAAATGTCGAGCTCATCCGTTGTGTTATTCCGTAATCGATATCGTTCCGCAGTTGAGTAAGCTTCGGTATCTGACAAGCGGCCGCTGGGAGATCGCAAGGCATTGTTAGGTCTTCAGAGGTCCTCGGCGGTGGTGTTTCTTGCGAAGTTGTGATGGTCTGTATCTGAGAAGGAGTAGAGAGGTAGACTTGGTCAGATGGAGAGGGACTTCGGGTATTTATATTTAGATTCGGTCTTCAAGCGGCCGAGACTGCGCCGCTAGGCAGTTTTTGGCCCGGACAGTTCGACTGAAGTCTGACCCTTGATCGCGAAGAAAAATCGCCTAGCATGTTCGATTTTTGTTTTGTACCCTGAAAGCGTTGTGGAAGCAGCAGCTGGGGATGCCCGTACTGAAGCTCAAGCATCACCTGATGACGCCTTGCAGTCCACGCAACAACTCACGATCGACGTTAGAAGCGATAGCACACTTGACCAACGGCGCACTTAACCAACAGCGCAGTGGTACTGTACGTGGTCTCCATATTATGCTCGAGTTACACGCTCCCACTCGATGCGAACCATGTTTGCAGCCGTATATTCCCTTTTCGACCATTCCTTAAGACGACCCACCCGGATATTGACCACCTTCAAAGACACAACGCAAGCCCGATGAGGGCACTAGAATCAACACCAGGTATCGCTGAATGCTGAGGGTGTTGTCCGCAACGACGAAATGCTTTGGATGTGCTCGGTCGGCTCGTTGGGGGTGTGCGCGCCACATCTGCATACGATGGGCGAGGGCTTGCCTGTACTGTTGGCCGACATGCTTTTGGTCATGACGTCCATCTGCTCCCTGAGCTGCTTCATCTAGTCACTCTGTTCATGCATCTGTTCCCGCATCATCCTGAGCTGTTCAGCCGACTCCTCACGCACGGCCTGGATCTGCTCTTGCATCTGTCTGAGCTGTCAAGCTAACTCCTCTCTCACGACGCGGAGTTCATCAGCCGTCTTTACGTGCGTGCGTCTAAGCTGGTCCGCCTTCTTCTGGTTTTCGGCTGCTTCGGCCCTGATGAAGCGGATTCCTTGCTCGAGTCGCCCAAACGTTTCCAGCTGGTCTCGCATCACCTTTGCCGTCTCGTTCTGGTTCTCCATCAGCGCATCCCAAAGCCTCTCCAGCATTTTCTTCTGTTCAACCATAAGGCGAGCTGATGTCTCGCCCAGCATCGCTCGGAACATCGTCTGCGTTAGCGACGCGTTGTTGTTCGTCCTATGCGGTTCAGCGGCTCTGTCCGCAGACGCATTCCCATCTGCATTATCGCCTTCTTCCGTGCTGAATCCAAGAATCTTTCTTCGATGCTTCCGACCTCCTTGAAGTTGTGTGCAACGTCTCCTGCAATTTCGTCGTTGGCTTTGCCGGCCTCGAGGACCGATGCGTTGTCGCGCCGGATTCCCCACCTTGGACGGTGCTCGCCTCACCAGTCGCGTCCATTTCGCACCTCCGCCTTCGAGGAGCACCCAATTCTAGCCTGTCTTCTTCCCCGAAATAGAGAGCAAAACTTTCTCTAGTGCTGCTGCTTGCGCTTGGGGCGGCTCGCTCTCTGCTTCTGAACGTAGCGGATAAAAGGCCACTTATCCTGATCCCCTTAACTGCCATAAGGCACCCTTCAAGTACTCGTTGCTAGCAGTGGATCGATAGTCGCCAAAAATTGATTCAACTGCAGAGGACGCTCCGCCGTCGGCAACGCAAGGCCAAGTCCTGCCACCGACGGAGCCCCGTGCCGTCGTCGAAGACCCATAGAAGGGCCTTGAGGTACCTGGAGTTCTAAGGCTACCAAGGGTGTTTTAATCGGCGTCTTGACTCAAAATAGGCCCTTTCTTCTTCGTAGAGACTGAATATATCTTCGAAGGCCCTTCGAAGGCGATGCCAGCGGGACTTTTTCTTTCTAGCCTTGTGTTGGCGCGTAGCAACGGGCTTCAGATCCTCGAATGATACTATTAGCCGGTTTATTTCGGCAACAAGTGAATCCCGAACATTGTTCCTCGAAGCCATCTTCTTGGGAATCCATGGCGTTGCTGTATGTACTCTGTGCAATTGAGGCCAAGGAAGGGCGGTGGACTACATATCTGGTCATGGTACAGTAGAGTACCCGGTTGGTGGGATTCCGTTAGTTGGAGAACCTTCAGTCTGAGCTTGGCTCGAAAGAAGTAATTGGAGAAGGCTGTTGTTTAGACTGTTAGTTGGATTGGTTTAGGTCGGATCAAAAGGGGCTGGTTGGTTGAAGGCTGTTGGTTGGCAGTCGTTGATCGGAAGCTGTCGGTTGACCGCTATTAGTTAGGGTCGGTCACTCCGAGAGGTGCCACTGCAGAAGTGTTGGACGTGTTGCCTGGGGTTGTTCGACTGGTAGCCAGAATGCTCTCCGAGCTTCCATCAGCTTGCCCCAACCAACAGCCTTTGGCCAACAACTCGACTACCTCCTGCAAAAGTTCTAACAGCCCGCCCCGCCTAACATGAAAACTAACATCCCACCAATTTTCCATCTAAGCCAAAGAGGCCTCCTATGGAATCCCATGGAAACCTATGAGATCTTGGATTCTCGAGATCAACGAAAGGGAGAGAGTCATGTATCATTATGATTCACTGGGCGAAGCCCCAATGCAAAAGGCTGTACTGTATTAGCATTGACGTATAGTACAGTAGGCCGAAGCGTTCCGTGGAACCCCCTGAGGAGAACACGCCAAACCGTGCAGTCGAATTGGTGCTTTCTGTTCTGTTGCTATGTTGCTTCGTGCCCCATCGTGACAGATTGGTTCAAGCCCTCAGTCATCTCAAAGTTTGGGTCGAGTAGCAAAGTGTCCGGCCGCATACAGGGGCGTAAGTCTGACAGTACCATATGCCACCGGGTCTAGAAACACAACAACGGTCTCGGCTTGTACAGTACTGCAATTTTCGCAACGAAGATCTTGCCGGTTTGATCAGTAGTATGGATTTTGGCCCGGAGGACAGCTGGATGGGACGCCAGCAGCTGCCCCTGGACGGCACAAGGCTCGCATGAGACATCCCCAGGAGTTGCGAAACCCGTGCCGGGTTAGCTATGCTGGTTGGTTGCAGATTGTTGGTCAAATGCTTCCGGTTGGCAGACATCCACACGCAATTCATATTATCCTTGCTCAACGATTGCTAACCTACAGCAGTCATCACCAAATAGCAGCCGAGATGACGTTTGACAGCTTGTCCCAACAAAACTCTGACCAATGGTTTGAAATCAACGGCCCTGAGCCTTTGTTTGAGCTATCAAAATGCCTTCGTACATAGGTTGTGGCCTCACGTTCAGCCCACAGACAACATCCAAACTAGCACATCCGATATCACCGACCGAATGGACCTCGACCTCGATTGCTGGGATTATAAGGGGCAAATCGCCGTTCCGTGGGATTCAAGGGCCAATTTTGCTGATATTTCGGACGTGTAGCCTGCGACAATACAAGCCGATATACTCCCAGGATTGTTTGCTCATGGAAAAAATCAAAGACCGCTTGTGCGCTCTCTGTGCTTTGCATGTTAATAAAGCCGTAGAACTGGCGATGAAAGACGCCTGCGATGGGCCCTAAACCTCCCGCGACTATCGCAATCTCTAGGACTTGGGCCAGTGCTGGCTGAATCAAGACCTTTTGATTGCCATCATAAAACACGAAATGGAGAGACGAGCTTGAAATTCTCGTAGTGATTTTCAGCCGGTCGAACCCGCAAGAACAAGGGCTGTAAGGCTTACACGTGTTGCGGTGGCGTAACCGGTAAGCCCCTGGTCAAACTCTGGGGAGAGACTTCGCCCTCTTCAAGATGACCAGAAGGGAATTCCGCCATTTTGAGTAGCGGGTTGTGGTGCGTGTAGGTTTCCAAGTTGGAAGAAGGGGAAGAGATTCTAGGGAGAGCTTCTGATGCGCTATATATAGGGACAATATAAAGGGATAGGTATGCTTGCCGTGATTGAGCACAGACATGCGAAGTTATGGGTTAGTTGCGAGTTTGTTAGTTCCTGGCGGCAGCTAAGCACTTGGAAAAACAGGGCTACCCATCCAGACAGATTCTAATGCCACAGACAGTTTCTAAACAAGAGCCTGCAAACAATCAGCAGGGTGAACCGGACACCTCCTACAGAATTTCCAATAGCTCCCCCCACCTAGCAGACCAGGGCGTCTGATCCAGAGAGTCTATGTTTTGAGTTGGTCTACAGTGGGGTGTTCAGCGTCCGCCCAGCCCACGTAGAAAACTTACCATTTCAGGCCTAAGAAGCACATATCGTACTGTATATTCCATGGGATTCCAGAGGAGGCCTCTTTGGCTTCTTCCCGAGGCCTTAGATGGAAAATTGGTGGGATGTTGTTGGTTTTCAAGTTAGGTGGGGCGGGCTGTCAGAACTTCTGCAGGAGGTGTCCAGTTGACCCTGCTGCTTCGATGCCGGCTTGATGCTGGTGGTTGGTTGAATCGACGGGGATGCCACAATATCCGACACCAACGGCTCCCAAAAGTAGAGTCTATGCCCCGTGTTGTGCATTGGGAATTGAGCTGTCGGGTCAGCACACTAGCCGCTTTGGGTAGTCAAGATTTTCAAGTGGCCAATCAGAATTTAGCGGTCATTTGACTTGCCTGGTTGGGATCATCCGGCCAGCCAATTAGAATTTAGCGGTCATCAAGATTACCGGTTACAATTTCGCGGTCACAACAATCTCCCAAATGGGAAGAGTTCAGGGGCCGTGATCCGATTCGCAAGAAGTTTGAAGTGCACCTGGTTACCCGTCCACCAAAATACAAAGCGTGGCCGCCCTCGGAAGTATTCTTCTGCAGAAGTCAAGGCAACGCAAGATGTCGCTGCAAAGCGCATCCGTCGACAGCGCCAGAGGCCAGTAAATGGCAAGGAAGTCCGATTCAGACCATATCGTCCCCAAACCGTCGAACCTATTCAAGCTCCGGCTTCACAACGACCCGATTTGCCTGGAAGGCGCCTCGAAGTCCTCGCAGATGCTGCTGCCTTTTTACAACAAGACGGTTCAGGAGACCATCATTGTCTATCACAATCTTCGGCTGAGGTCACCGGGACTTTGGAAGAGGCATACCCCTCACTCGCCGAGGCAGGAAGTCTACATGGCAAAGTTTCCGCACCGCGTCCTGGGGAGGCATGGCTCTCGCAAGAGTGCAGAGCGATTTCATGGTCAAGGACGCCAGAGACGCTGGAAAACAGGACCCAAATCTCGATGGAAAGCGCGTTCTTCGAGAACCACAGCCCTGCTTCTGAAGTTGGCAACGGGGAGATGAACAACTCACGGCAGTCTGTCCCAGCCACCCATCCTTCTGCAGCTGCTATTTGGGACGTTCATGAAACGCATAAAACTGTCCATGGTTCGGATAACTTGGCTAGAAAAGATTATGACGGACGTCTGGAAGCAGTATCTGGGACTATCGATGTGGATTCGAATAGCCGAGAGATCTCCATAGGACGCGAGCAGGACAAGAGCGATGCGTACGAGGCCACATGTGACTCAGCTTCCGACCTTGAATCACTCAATCCCTACCTGGACATGGAGGAAGAGGCAGATTGTGAACGGCTCGGAGACTTTGAATCCTCTCACGATGCAGCGAAGGCATTTTTAGAAAAGACGTGGAGCCGACGGTGCGATTGTCAAACGGGAGAAACAGTGGCAACCGAGGAGCGGGCTTCTTTTGACCTTGATGGAATGGCCAAGTACTGGCAGGACCTCGGAGTTCCCGATTCCTTGGGACGTGTGTCGTTGCATCCGAGGACAGACGAGGCTGAAGATCAAGAGGGGCTCCCCGCCGCAGACCTCAACAATGACCTCGACTGGTCTGCCATTCTCAGTGGTAGTCAAAGTCGCCCTTCACTGAACTTTGAAGGGTCTGAGGCCCGCGTTCCAAGCATGGAGCGAACTTGGGACATTGATAGTATCGTCTCGTGGGCTTCTTGTCTTTCTACCAATCGTGGTCTATACGTTTCGTATAACCCTACAGGACCAGTCCCTTATCAACTTTTGTACAGTTGGATTCATAGTTACTCTAAACCCCTGCCGACAGGGGGTAGAGTTGGATTTGACCTGAGGGGTAGAGTTGGATATTGCTAGGCCCACCTTCGACTCAGCTACTATCCGGCGGCGATTCTACTACAATCCTTGGTGGTGACGGTTTAAAGTGGATACCAATCTGGACCAGTTTGGACCAGATTTCATTGGAGCAGGTTCATTGGCTGTAGGGTCAGGGTTACCCCATTTCCCGCCAACCCGAGATCCAGCGTTACAGGACAAGGCTGATGAGATGAAATTGCCTATAGGCAAGCAAAGCGTAGTACGTAGTTTTCAGTCAAATCATAATTAAAGTAGCGGCGGCGGCGCACAGCTGCCAAGCGTCCTCCCACCAACCCAACATAGTCCTGTACATCCATCCCACAGTTCTTTAGATAACCCCATCACTGGGCACAATGCCCCACTAGAGCACACTCAATCACGAGCACCAAATTCTTATCTCCAGCGCTACAGCGGCGGGATGGCTTGAATCAAAGACATCGCCAGCTTTGCGGGCTCAGGCGCAGGAGCTCCTCGGTGATCTAGAATCGGAAAGGGAGAAGCCTGTTCTAGGAATATCAGCAACGGTTTCGAGCGGGAGGTCGAGCAATGCTTAGACCAGATCGACTGCGTGCCCAAGAGAACGTTATAGAAGCTGCAAAGCATCCAACCAGATCTACAGGTGTTCCGTGTTGTCGGTCTTTAACGGACGCGTCGAACCACAAGTGCAGCATCGTTCTCCTCTGTTTGCCAGCTCAAGCTGAAGATGGCCTGCATGATGATTCACGGACTGACCAAGCGACTGGCCGAAGTAGAGCAAAAATTCTCGGCCAATTTTGAGAGCTGAACATGCCTTTCCGCCACAACTTAGAACCAAAAGCTGAAATCGGAAGCGTGAGGCCGCTTCCGCTTGCGTGGACTAAAAGTAGCCTGCACGCGAGAATCAGCGACTGGAATTGATTGTTGCCAGATATCGGCGGTCATGATCCGAACCCTGAAAACGGGAGAGCGGATACACGTAGCTGTGCTTTGAGCTACACTATTGATGGAAGAGAAAATATTATGGATTTTGACTTTCATTGTAATTTCTTTACATTTCTGGGCAGTATATACTGCTTCTTACTTTCTGGATATTGTCCGCGGTGCTTTCAGGAGTCTCTCAGTGCTTCCTGCGGCCCATGGGGGTTTAAAGACAAACTCTCAACGCCTCGTAAGCGCATCTTTGAGTAGCAAAAAATTCTGCAATGAATTGCTTGAGCATCATCATGCCTCACTCCTATAAACCATGAGTAATCGTTTCGAGGGCGGACAAGGGTAGAAGGGGCCGGGGAGGAGTGATACTTCCAGATGTTCTTGAGCAGCTTCCATCTCAATTCGTTTCATAATTATAGGCGTGGACATTTCAAAGGCAGGGCTCATTTATTTCCCGGTGTAGACGGTGCACTGTAGCCTACGAGCGTGTTCTAAGACTTAAATCAAGCATCCAGCTTATTCGGCGCAGTGAGATACCGGGCAATGAATGAACATAGCCGGTCTCTAGCACCTCTTGAGAATATTGTTAGCGATTTTAGCAGCTCTTCAGAAGAATCCCGCCTCTATCATGTGTCTATGGGCTACATTGCCCGTCCTTTGTTGTCTATCGTGTTGTGCAGAGGTACTCTGACAAGGCTCACCATGGAAGGGCGGAATCCAGTTCCGACACCCTCATCGATCTAATTTTCAGACGTGAAATATCTTATCAGGTAGCTTTTTATATAGCTGAATGGCCGAGTTTGTCAGGAATGTTGCCTTGGATGTTGCATTGAGACTGCTGAGCGAGAGCTATTTTGCGGGTGCCAGACGCTCGAGAACAACTTCGACGTATGGGCAAAGAAGGTTGATCGGCGAGTCTTCCTCACTACATCTTCCACCGGTCTAACGCTTCCAATCTAATTGTCTCCCCCGATAGCGACGATAAAAGCCTCGTAAACCATGTTTCCACCCTCTTCAAAACTCAGTGTCACGCAAGCATGGGTTGACACGATACAAGAGCTCCCGCCGTCAGATTTCGAGCCCATTCCGGTATTCAGCGACCCCAGCTGTCGGCGGTAGAACGACGGCGACGACAACAACTTCGCCGAGGACAAACCCGCCAACCTCTCGCGACATTGCTTGCCAGATACACAGACGTTTGAAACTTCCTTCAATGCCGTTTTGTCGTCTAGCCCGCCGTTTACCGGCGCGACGATGGACCTGAAGTGTAGGAAGCCTCGCCGAGAGAGAGATCATAGCCAACACTAATTCCGGCAGTAAGACACCCGCAGACTTCTTTGAGGCCCCCGAGCCGGGCAAACGGACGCCGTCAAGAAGCCCAGAACGACAACGACCTAAGAATCCGACGAAGCGATCGACCCTCGGGCAGTACGAGACCCAAGTCCTCTTCGAAAAGGGACGACAGATTAAGAGGAATTATTTACACAGCCTTACTGATAGTAAAGGCGTGTGGTAAACGGATGCAGAGCGCCCTTTCAACTCCGCTTACACACATATGTCAGATCACACCGTGAGAGGGGGGAGGTGGGGATTTCCTATTGCGGTATGGACTTACACATGAGTGCATATGGATATTTTGCAAGGACTGGGGCCCATAACATTACCGCAATGATTCGGCCGACATTCCACTAATTGTCGTATGGTTGGCTCAGAGAACTGTCAAAAGAAGGCACTCGAATCAATGTCGGCGGAAATGGGCACAGAAAGATTATCAAAAGGCTGCCCGAGGGGCAAATTGACTGTGTTGCTTGGTTCTAGCAGCGGTCAGAAAACACTGGACGCAATCTGTCATACGTTGGAGCCCATCCTTTTTGTTTACTGGGATGACAAGAGATCAAATGCCGACGAGATGCGGACGAGAAAGAGCATTTCGCTGCAGAGCGAAAGGAATTAATACAGATGGAGAAAGAAGCGGTGGGCGCGTTAGAAACGAATCAAGCGCGTTAGAAACGAATCAAGGCAGGATTGACAAGGAAGCTACAGCCCATGTCGTCCGCGGGATGAGGAGTGCAGAGGATAAGTTACTAGAAGGTTACGTGGGAGGTGACTACAGGGAACATAGTCTTGAGTGAATACACAGTGGTGCACTACATCTCTGGCTAGGTGACCATATTTGACCAGTAGGTTATCCGCAACCTCTACCGCCAGGAGCTGACGAAGGTTATCTTTGAACACGGCTGCAATTACATTGCGAAGGCTAGTGTCTTGGTCCAGAGTATGATCATAAATCTCAGTGACCATCTTTAGGAAAGCGGGAACATCCACCAAAGGCTGATATGGTCTCGGACGGAGGGCGGTGAACTTGTCGACAGCGAGAAGCTTGAGGTCGGGAAGCTGAACGAAGTCGGCTAGACAATAGATACGGGCGTGCAATGTGAGGCCATAGTAGGGTTGTTGGTCGTCTGCATGCTGGAGGGCGAAAGTAGGGTCGATGCCTTGGGGCTGGGTATGATCCGAGATGAGTTGAGGCTGAGCCGAGACATAGGGTCATTATAGGAATTGAATTAAACAATCAACTGCATGGGGGTCGGAAGTAGACAAGTCGATAGTCCCGCCACATTGGGTTAAGTGATGTGGCGAAGATGAAGCGGACTCCGAGGGCGGGGAAGCGGAGGATTGCGTTCGGTACTGGCAGGCTTTTGAGAAAAAGGCACAACGCGTACAGACGAGTAAATGATGTAAGGCGTATGAGCGAAGTTTGGCGGAGAAGATAAGATCTGAATGCGTGTGTTCTTTTAGAAGGCTGGTGTTTTATTAGTTAGCTTGATATTGCTTCTTGGGTGAAGTATGATGAAGAGCTTACGACTTGACATGGTCTTCGAGAAAGGATGTGTTGTACTTGAGAGCATGATAGTTATATGTTAAATTTTTATGACCCTAACCTTGAGAAGTTTTCCGAGTTGGTTTAACACTCTGCAGCCAGCAGGGGATGCTCCGGCCTGTTGTCTGGATCGTCTGCTCGCTCCTGGCAAGCAGTTGGTCGCTAGGTGACGTACTGCGCGTCTAGTGACAAAATCTTCGGGATCAACCCCTCACATTCCGCGAGGATGACTAATGGTCGTAGCTCAGCAACCGACTACTTACCCTACCCGGCGGTGCCGCGCCACCCTCCAATCAGAGGGGCTTAAATGCGGAGAGCCCAAACTAGCAACTCCAACCAAAACAAACACCCGTCACAGCAACTCACGCCCAGTTCCAACTTAACTGCCAAATAAAGAGTTAAGCTGCGCAGCTGAACTTTGTTCTCCGTGGTGTTTCGCATCTTTTGCTTTCTCGCAACACCCGCAACCGTCTTTCCATCTATGTCTCCGTCCTACGACGTCGACGACTGGCTCCGCCGCTTACCCACGACCTTCCAGCCAGCAGAAGCCTGCCGGTCCCCCAGTCCCTTCGACCGCGGCGGCGAACAAGTCTGGAGTGTTTCCGGCGACACGAACACGAAGCGCAGGCGCTTGGATATGCCGTCGCCGCCAGTAACGAACCGAGAAGCCAGCACCGAATCCGAACGCTCTGTCTTCAAGCTCGCCTCGCGTCAGAGAACCAGCGCGCCCACATCGATGTCAACATCTCCACCATCGGCATCGATAAGTCCAACAAAGCGGAAGCGCCATACTGCAGATGACTGTGAAGCCGAGGCGTATTCGGAATCTGGCAGTAACACCGCCGAAGCCCGCAGGCGACGAGAAAGCCCCGACCTGACAACACCGAGGGCGTCGCGCCATACTACCGCCGGACGACATGCATCAAGCACGGGTTCCCCAACAAAGAAGGGGCGCTCCAGGGGTTCGGTCCTGAGCAGTGCTAGCAGCAGCGTCCATGGGAGCAGTAGCGTCGTTTCACTCGAGTCAAGGCGTTCGCGGGGGTCGAGTTCTCCTAAGAAACAAGCCGCGAATCTACAAATCTTTGGCTCTGTCTTGATCAACCATGGTGACCTCATGACGCTTCAGCAATCGGAAGCGCTCTCCCCAGATTTGATGAACATTCTTGTCCAGCTCATCGACATCCGTCATGGCAAGAGTATTTTGCCACTGGACCTAGACCGGGATGAGCTCTGGAACGGAGTCTGTCAAACTTCCCAATTCAAGCAATGGATTTTGGAAGACAGGCATTACGATATCTCCAGGGGAATTTACGGACCAACGCCACCCCCTGATGAAGTGCAGAAACTGGTAGACAAATCAGTGGACTGCGGAAATAGAGAATGCGAAGAGCCTGTCTGGAATCTCGAGGTCCATCAACCATTGCTCGATATGGCCCTGCGAGCAGGAGATGGCAATGCTCTCAAGCGTCTGGTTAGATTTTCCGGCTGGTACGTTCCTCGGCCTCCACGCCCTAGCTTGATTACTCCGACGAGTGCTGACATTTGTCTGTAGTACGACGGCCCGAGTACACAAAGAGTATCGCGATTTAGACCCAGAAGCGAAGAGCGGTGATCTGAAAGTTGACTTCTCCATATTCATCGACCCTGCCAATTCACCATTGCCTCGTGTGGCGGAAGCAGCTGGGAAAGTCCAAAAATTACTCCCAAACCACGCCCTCAATCACAGCAATGCATTTTCACTCAAAGACTATCTCTTCGCCATCTGCATCGAGACAAAGAAGGTAGACGGGATTAAGCAGGAAGCGATGAATCAGCTAGCTGTCTGGCAGCGAGCTCATTTCGCGTTTCTCTGCCGTCTTCGTGACGAAGCCCGTCGCGCTGCGAGAGAGGTAGGCGTCGACGTTCCCGAGAGATTCGAGGCGCTGCCTTCTTGGCTGCCTGGTTTAATTGTCACAGGTCATACGTGGCACTTTGCTCCCGCGACCATGGATGATGGTTGGCAGCGAATGACTGTATGGTTTAGCACGCAGCCGATGGGAGGGACTGGGGAGGCATTGGAAGTGTATAAGGCGGTGCTTGCTCTGCAAATGCTGCGAAAGTGGATCGAAGATCATCTTTGGCCATTCCTGAGAGATCTCATTCTGTTCATCCTGGAGCCGAATCTTTACCAGCAAGCACCGCCTGACTCGGCGGGCCCTATATTGCATGACGAATCCTAGTTTACGACACCGCAATAGCAGATATGACTGCATTCAAGGCACTGCGGCGAGCTTAGAGGGAAAGGTCCATTCAAGCGACTCCCAGCATCCCACGATCGTTGCGGCTGTCAATCCAAGTCGAATCTGCACTGATCGAGCCGGGCGACTTGATAGAGATAACACGCATTTCGAATGAAAACACTGTAGCCTTGCTATCTTATACTGCAATATTGTGCTAATACTCTAGGCTCGCTTCAATAATGAATAAGAATAAGCTTATTTTTTTTTCCCACATCTCCAACACCGGAACCCAATATAGACTGAATAGAATTACGTGCCTATCCGTCTTTGCCCGTATCTCCCTTCGGGCTGGCTCCAGATATCTCCATCATAAAACGATCCATATCCCGTGCTCTCTTCGTCTCCTCCTCTCTGATCGTCCATTTCACCTTACTTCTAAGCTGAGTGGGCTGGTACGGCCGGGTTGCCATCCAATTGGACCACTTTTGGATCACCGCAATGGCTTCCGTAGAAGGAATCTCGAACCATTCTAGATGCGGCTTTAGGCAACCTTGGCAATAAATCCTGATCCTTCGATGGTCCAGCTCCGCGTGACACAATGCCTCCACACGACGGGCATTTGGAATGGAGTTGGTAGTGCTTGGAGGAATGGGGTACAGGGCTTTGGAGGCCCTATTGCAATCGAACTCCCAGTCCTGGAGGCGTTCTTCCACGGAACGAGTCGTGTACCCGATCTTCACAAATCCTGGGTTTCCTTCAACCTCATACAAATAAACTTGCCCATCTCTCTGGTCCTTGCCATGTAACTCTCTCATCAATTCGCGTTTGACTACGTCATATGAAGACTTAGAGTCAGCAAATCTGTTGCTCCTCGCGATTATCTCGAAGGGGGAGGCGTTGTATGCGGCTGGCCAATAAGTGCTCAAATCTCCATCGAAGTTGGGAATCAACAGGCTTCCGCTTCTCGGGGCGGGGTCATCGCTCCTGCTGGTCGAGGGGCTTTCGGGGGGCCCTTGCGTGTTTGGAGCTCCGGAGGAGCTGCTAGTCTTCTCGGGTGCACCGCTCTCAGCTAACTCGACAAGGTGGTCTGCTAGGATCTCCACAATGCTCGACTTCCACGTTGCCACCCTTCGCAAGGGTTGCTCATTTATGTGCTGGTAACAGTACATATTCGTCTCAAGAACTTTGAGAAGACCTTGAAGATAGGATTCATTCGTATAGACGTCCGGATTGACAATCTTATCAACCGTCAATGCACAATTATCCACCCGTTGCCCGCCAATTCTGAGCTCACAGGGCGAGCCTGCACTATCCACTACACCTATGCACTGAGTGGACCCTAGCACCAAGGCTTTTCGGATCTGCTTTTCAACCAATGTGGCTCTGTTGGTGGCACTGGCTTTCCCGTCGGGAAATTTCTTGATCCAGGCTTCGATTCGATCCTTCTTTGGGAGCCCACTATCATGATTCTTGCAGTGCACAAGCTTGACAAGCTTATCTAATGCGGCTTCGAGTTCCATAGATGACTGCGTGAGGCTTATCATCGACTCGAGTTGAGAAGTGACCCCGGCTCTGTTCGCTGCCGGTGACCAATTCCCACAAGGCCGCTTTGATTTTGTAGGAGCCCCGCATCGCTTATTGCCGAGGCCCAGACGAGTCCTCAGTGTCGCAGCGTTGACCCTTACTTCTGTCGGCTGCTTCTCAAGAACTGTCAATGCTGACGACTGTCGAGGAGGAGTTGTTGGAGGACTGAGAGGAGAGGAGACGGGTCCGGCCGGACGAGTTCCATCTTCAGATACTCCCGGGGGTTTGGGCGGCGAATTCGGAGGACTTGGATATGGGACGGACTTCGAGTTCGATTTCTGAGGGTTGTGGAAATTGCCAAGGTTGGTAGCGGCCGCGCCCTTCTCACTGTTCCTTGAAGACATGATTGACGCGAACATTTCAAGCTGCTGGCGGCAAAGTGCCTTTTAAGGAGGTCGATGTTAGAATAGAAGACAATAACCTCTCCTCCGTACAGCGCTCGGATTATCGGAGCCAAATGGGTCGAGAGGGCGGCGGATTGTCGTTGGGAGGCTTTTTCTGATTCATATCGTGGGGTGCAACGCTCCACCGAATTAAGCGCCCTCCACGCCAAGTCTAAGCCCCGTATGGGGCCTCAATTCTAAGCATTCGGGTCAGCCAAAACTGCACTAGCCGGGGTCCCTGGTTAAAATGGTCAACAAAACTAGCCTCATACGTTTCGCGGTCAAAAATACTAGCCTCTTCGGGACTGGTGATGGTCGCAGCTCATTTGAACCTAAATTGAGGAATAGGGGCGACAGGAACACTTTCAACCGCGCCGAGCTCAATCAGGGTCGTGACGATTCTGCGATGAAGGCAGCCAAAAAGCCAGGCCGGCCGCCCATTTATGGCTCCCCAACCGAGAAAGCGAAGCGAGATGTCGAAACGAGACGAGCCAAACGGCAACAGCAATGGCTGCAACGGCTTCAACGGCTTCAAGCACCGAGGCAGAACATCAGATTTCGAATGTACACAGCAGAAGCAGGGCAACATGTGCCACCTTCGACACAAGAGCTTCTTCATACAGAGCCTCAAATTAGGTTGAATGTGCTAGCGGACGCCGCAAGTTCAATATGCCGCGCAGGAGCAGAGTACTCGCAAGGAACCGAACACGATCAACCCCCAGAGCCCCTTCCAAACGACTCCTGCAGCAGGGCTAGCTCGGATGCAACACGACCCCAAGTCTACGAGGATAGCGGAGTTCAAAAGTACGTCTATGCCGACCCCGAGTCACCAAGGTGCATAGTAGCATCCTCTCAGCGCGACGAGACGCCGAACGACAATATCAGTCCCGCATTGTGCGACGATGGGCAACCGACGACGATGTCTGGAACGTGCGAAGATGCGCAACCCACGGAACTCTTAAATCGACTCCGGGTGAGGGAACAAAGCTTTCAAAACACTGCAATGAGGCCAGAGCAACAGGAATCGCTCCATGAGAATGAAGCGACCAAGAGTTGGAACGATGAAGGAGTGCAGATAGATATTAACCTTACACCAGACGGAGCCGACACAGATGTGACTTCAGAGTCGGGATGTTCAAATGTCGAGGAGAATGAAGAAGGCGAAACGGACGCCTACGACCAGCCTAGCTCGCCTGCGAGCTACGCTCGCAGTTTCTTGGGAAGACGGTGGAGTGGCGGTTGCGACTGTTCACACGAGCACGCCATGAGGTCGGACGGAGATACCGTCTACAGGCTCAACGAGATGAGTGACTATTGGCAGCACCTAGGTGTGCCAGACTCTATTGCCTCGCTTTCTGCTCCACACGGGAATAAGGTTGCTGCTGACCCGAATAAGGACTGGTACTCGATACTAGCTGGTGGAGATCAACGACCGCACCTGTCCTTCGAAAAGTCAGAGCAATCTGTACCTGGCATTCATCGGACTTGGGATAGCGATAGTTTTATGCTATTCGCTTCATGCTTATCGATCAACAGAGGACTGTATATCTCCTACTTTCCACCAGCATTGAGGAATTTGAAGGCAAGTGTTCACATTTCCCATGAAGGGAAGCCCCTTCACAAGATCCCCCATATTCGACTTGGCAGTGGACGCCAGTCACCTCAATTCAGCGTGTACATCTTTTTCCCTAATATTACGCATGCTTCGCGGACGACCTCTTATCTCACAATGCACGAGCGTCGCTTGTGGGTCGATCGGATCCTACTGCCTGCGGTTCGCCACTGTTGCCCCTCAGACATGCTCAACACCATCCGCGGTCATTTGAGGATGCCGCAAGCAAAGCATGCAGCCGTCGAAAAGAGGCTTGTTCAGGCCAAATTGGGCAGGACATAAACATGCACTACTACCTACCTGAAGAGTTCCTGGAAGCAATATGGGACCACATGGTTCAGAGCACTACAACTGCGGAGACCGCTGCATTCCGGGATATGTTCATCGTGTTAAGTGCGAAGAATATGAAGTTGGAAACGAGAGGTTCAACCTTCCCGCGATGTCGGAACAAGACTCTAAGTTACTTCGAAGAAAATCTGAATTGGTCTAAAGCAGACCTCCTGAATTGTTGGATAGACATTGGTGTCGAGGACATAGCACCCCGCAGTGGCAAGACATTGCTATTCAAGCGCCAATGCTTGGACCATTGGGTTGAAAAGATGAAGCAAAGCAATTATCTACCGCGGCTGGTCTCAGAAGTTTTCAAATGGAACCTGACGGGAGAGGCGGGCAGTGCCAGGGCTGAGACTGGCCGGACAAACCAACTACGTCAAGGTGGAATTGCCTATGCTCAGCGTTATAATCTAAACAAGGATTATTTTTTCACATCTGCCAAACGGGGAGATGGGTTATTTGGTGAGCCACATCTGGAGGGCATAACCTACCCACCGGCGTTGCTAGACGCATGGATCGTGGCAGCTAGGCCAAATCGCAACGCAGGGATTGCTACTTCGTCGGCAGCTGCGCCCAAGCTCGAGCGCATTCGGAAAGCTTTTGATGCTATGAGGCATCGAATAAGGCATGCTCTCGAGAGCTCAGGCGAAACAAGCTTTGGCGTTCGAGAGGAGTACAGAATCTCCTGGTCGCTATTTACGGAGGCAAACCCCCCTACTACCAGCTAGAACGCTGTCCACTGGCCCTTCTACGTCGTGTCAACTGCTGAAGTTAATAATTTCATGCGGTGGGAATTCAACAGGTGGATCTCTGCGATAGAGTTCATACGCTGGCGCGGGACTCAGCGTCAATGTACCTGGAAACACCACCAAAGGAACATCGTGATGGCTGCCGTTCTGCTCCGGTGTTTGAAGGCAAGCGTCAACTGCCATCACGTGGCGAGGCGGTCTCAAATGTTCAAGAAAGAATACAAGAATCGGAAAGGCACACATCTTCAAGGCCTAGATTTCCAGGGAAGTATGCGTGACGTCGGCCTTGCTTGGCTTCCGCGGACCCTATTCAACTGGCTTGAACTGTGTTTACATGATGACCTTGTAGCATCTATAACTTTCCCTTTCAACGGACTGCACAGTATCTTCAGGAACTCGAAGGACGTGGAACTGATCAGCTAAGATTTTAGCCAAGCAAGGGAACTTGAGCGTCGCCTACAAGGTGGTCCAGCAGGGTGCCGGTACGATATCATGAAGATAATGAGGAAGATGGTCTACCAGCAGTTCGCGCTTCATATCATCAGGCAGTTGCCTACTGGGCCATACATTAACGAAATCTGCCGTGATATTCAACAAGGATTCCATGGCTTAAGTCTGTATATTGTTTACGGCCTTGCCGGCAAGGCGCCATGTTTGGCTCGTGCTCGTGTGGGCAACCATGGCATGGGGGGCACATACCCTGAACGAGTGCAGAAGCTCTTTGATTGGGATGATGGAATAGCTCGTACTTTCTGGGAACACTGTTTTTACAGGCAGGTAGCTCGAGGATTTTATGAGTCTATCTCGACCACAGTTAGCCGGACTGAAGCTGACGCATGGAAGTCCTCACTTGGAAAAAAGGCTTTGCCGTACTTCTGGATCATCCCGCATTTCGATAGACACAGCCTATTTTGCCGGCGAAGTAAGACAGATGAGTCTGAGGCGAATCAATCATTCATTTCTGGCTTATGTCGGCGGAGTTTTGCCGCGAATGATTGGAATCTTCACAGCGAAGAAAGTTGGTCATTCGGCGGGGACAACTTCCTACCTGGGCGACCTGGGAGTCTTACGGGGCAAGAAGAGACGCATCCGGAGGCCTCTGCTCAGAATCTACGGCGACTTGTCATCGACTTTGGATCCGATATTCCGTTCCGCGAAGTCCCACACATGATCGAGGATGGGTTCTCGGCTTGCCGGCGCACTTTTGCTCATGGAGACCAGAGGGTGTTGGCGCATTACGAGAGAGCTCGAGAGTGCCTTGGAGCAGTTTTGGGAGATCCGCGATGTGATTTGATGCTAATGCTCGTTCTGACCATATGCTCATCGCCGGAAACCATTGGTGTGCCAGAGAAAGAGTCCGCTTTCAGCCTGATAGGTAAGAAGATTTCTCCTGAAACATATGCGGTAAGTCTGGTAACCAGGATGCTGTGGTTCTGGCGCCGTGAGGCCTTTCCATGGGATGAAGACGAGGGCCTAGTGCTCCGCGTACCGGAAATGGTGAAAAAGATAGGTGAGTGCCTAGTCGGGGGTCGTGACCAGATTGATGTCTGAACCTACAAAAGGGTGGCTACTGACCGGTCATGAAACAGAGCATAAAGGAAACAATCGAGTCCTTCGGCAACTAGGTTGGATAGTTCAAACTCGCGGCAACCGGCACTCCCCGAAGATGAGTGAATCAATTATGCAAACCGATGAAAAGCTGTTGCAGTTACGCGAGGAGCTTCTGTCACTTCGCGAGGAACCAGCTTTGTTCATTGAGAGAATATTTGGTAGCAGTGATAGAATGTGGGTGACTCAATGTGAATCGATCGTTTTAGAGGTTTAGGTCACTTTCCCAGGCCTTCAAGTTTCAATTCGTGAGGGCTTGTTTAGCTAGGAAACCTGCCTAGAACCCTTAACTGGGGAAGTCACGCTATGTGTATTCTGAGATAAACCTGACTATTCCGTGCTCTCGTACCACCTCGACTTCATAAGCAACATCGGACGGCGGGTACGGGCGATAGCAAGAAATAGTGGGCGGCTATTCGACAACGTTACCATATCGCTGCAAAACTTGAAGGCTCCGTATAGCGCCAAGCACGCGAAGGGTGTACACGATACGATGTTGCCAAGGAGATCTTCACGGTGCTGAAGGGGGACAAGAGCTTCTCAGCGTTGGCTTCTAAACATTCGAGATGGGCTGCCGTTCTGAGAGCGGCTATCCAGCACACGAGCCAGGAGTCTGTCACCAAGGAGCAATGGGTGGGCAGCATTGCGGGAGCTCTACACCAGCTGGGTATAGAATGGATGCCGGGCGCTCACAGAGGCCATATCACATGCCGGCGGGTCGTCAAGCTGGTAGGCACGGCAGCAAATGGCAACCGGGTCATTGCAGGCCAGCCCGGCAGCCTCAAACGAGCTGCGATTGAGGCGGCGGTAACACGCGATGTCGAGAGGCTCACAAAAGCCAAGAAGGCTAGGCGACGAAAGATTGACTTTGGGTGCGCCATTCCATTCGAAGAGGTACCAGAGCTCATCCGGAAGGGTTTCCGAGAGCAGCGCGACAAGGGAGGCAAGGTCAGCGAGCGAGTATTGTCGCACTACCAGGTGGCATTACAGTGCCTGCAAGAGTGCCTTGGGGATCCGAAGTGCGACCTTTTGCTCATGCTGGTGCTTACCGTCTGCTCGTCCTCAGAGAGACTGGACGTGAAAGAGAACGAGCATCATTTCAGCGTCTCAGACAAGCCAAACAACCTTACCATGCTGGCAGCATGTCTGGTCACCCGTATGCTCTGGTTCTTACGCCGAGATTCTTTCCCCTGGAGCAAAGATGAAGGTCAGGTGCTGCGCGTGCCGGAGATGATCAAGAAGATGGGTAAGTGGGAGGGATATATAGAAAACACGGAGCGATCGCTGACAAGAATAAAACGACCAGAGCACAAGGGAAATTTACGGATGCTCCGCCAGATGGGCTGGATCATGCAGCGTGGAAGTCGGCAGACACCCAAAATGGTGGATTGCGATTTGCAGAGCGACGAGGTACTGCTGAGGATGAGAAAGGATCTAATGTTGCAACGCAAGGACCCGGAAGCATTTCTCGAGATGATATTTGGCAGCCGCGACAAGATTTGGCTCGACCGTTGCTCTTCCATAATTGTAGAATGTTAGAATATTAATAAGACAAGAGACGGCTTGTATCTCACGAGCACAGTGCTGTCGTGTGGCTGGGCTACTCCACAGGGGTTTCTCTACGGACCCCTGCTGGCGGTGCTCAGCTTGGTTGAATGACAAGTAGCTACTTGGAAAGAAAGAAATAGCTTGAGGTAGTTTGTGATATGTCTTCCTACTTAAAGAGAACATGCCATTCACAGAAAAAAAACCCGTACGCACCCAAAGTAACAGCTAAGATGAATTGCAGAATAACAACATGCCTAAGCATCAGTGCCTCGTCTATTTGGTCGCGCCACGATCGAGATAACCGAGCTCGGGGACTTCGTATATTGTCGTCATAGAAAATGATAACCCGTAGAGCGACTAGGAACCCGATATAGTTCAAGCCAATAACTACTCGCTAGAATGGGAAGTCAGAGCTGGCTTGCATCGGTAGGGGCACGCAGGCGTCTACTGACCTCGGCTGCCCAACGAACAGACTCGGTAATTTGTCCATGTCGCATCGCAGGTTAAACAAAGGAGTCTGGATCTAAAAGGCTTGGCCAAAGCGTGCGAAGATATGGAACAGTGTGTAGCAGGCAATGTTATTTGGGAATCAGGTTACCGAAGTAAATGTCGTTTTCATATATGTAGTGCCAAATGAAAGATTGAGCTGAGGAGACCGAGAGCGCAAGAGACCCTTCATATTCTTCTATTTATGCCCACAGACTGCAGAAAAACCCTTGGTGCTATCTAGCAGATCTGAGCAACATCAACGTAGTGATTCGAACCCATTCGGCTGGATATCATCTATGAGTGTATGGAGTCAGCGAATCAGCTACTCGAGCTGCGAGGGCATTTCAGGGGCCAATCAAAAGTCCTGGTCATGGTGGTCGTGGTGATGCAGGATTAAACGCGGGGTTCTTATAGCTCCCGCTCCAGCAGGACAAAAACTCGTCTAAACCTAGTATAGTTGGCTGCATAGCAGAAGAGAACCGTCGTAACTCATCTTATCGAGTACTTTCTCGGCGGTGGCGCCTTTGAGAGCATGACCAGTGTTCGGCCAGCCTTGCGACGCGACAATAGATGGGAACAGCTCCGACCAGAAATCATCCGCTTATACTCTACTCATACGTTGAAAGACCTGGTCAAGATACTCGTTGGCGACGGATATAAGCTTAAAGCTACGTACGTTTAACTCTCCTAGTCGCTATGAGTTGGGACTTATCCGTACTAGGGAAAAGATATGTCGGAGACATCTCGAGGCGTGGGGCGTGACTACGTATAGAACGAGAAGGCGACCCGACATACGCAATGGCCATCGCAGAAGGCCAGGTGGTTCACTTCGCTCTGTCAGAAGCGCCTATAGCCAACGTGGATCCGCCTTGCCATCTCTCGAACCCGCGATATATAAGCCACTCGAAAGTGTGTTATATAAGGCTAACCGTAGGGATAGAGAGTTACTTGACACTGGGCACTTAGATAAGGTAGACCAAGAGATGCGCAATGAGGCTCGTGTCTTGAACTTTGTTCCAGATTTCGTGCTCAAGACACCGGGTATTCTAGACTTCCTTATCCTTAGTGGTTTTTGGGGGCTGTGAAACCTGCAGCCGATGAGGGGATATCTGTTTCGTTGGCGGGGCGAGTAATATTATTTCCGAATCATATCCACATTTGTTTACTACGGTCCAAGCGTTGAGAGCAATGGGTGTAAGATATATCGGGTTTGGTATGAGGCTATGTTCTGGGCCGTGGGTAACCCTGACCAAAGCCACCCCCGGGGGCAGCTCCCCAACACTCAATAATCCTGACCCGAAACCGTCTGGCCCGAATCCCAAACACGCCAGTACAGACCCTAATCTCGGTTATTAATAATTACTATAACTAGCCTAGTTACCCCTTGTGGTAAACGAAATAGCGGGATAGCTTAGTTAGCAAAATAGACACCAAGTATAACCCTAACCCTGTTGGCCGGGTTCGTCGTGAACGACCGGCCCGCGCCTAACCGTACCGTGTTATCTCGGATTCTCTTGAGCTCGACACCTTCCTTTAATGATCCCCACTGGCCTCCGAGTAGCGTATCCAGAAACCGGTCCCCCTCCTTCACAAGCGAGCGTGCCATCGCCTTGAAGTCGTTCACCCGCATCCCCTCGCCGTCGTGGAACAGCGTGCTCTTGTCCGAGTCCCATCGGACCGACGGCTGGCCCTCTGCCTTTTGACGGATTCCTTTACCGTATGCCATCCAGTTGATAATCTTGCTTATGACCGTATGCGTGCCGACACACATCCACTGGGCGAACTGCGCATCGAACCTGTGCAGCACCTCGATTCCAATGTGCGTGGCCTCTTTTGGCTCCATCTCAAACTGGTGCTCGAGAAAGAAAAGACGCGCGATCCAGTGTACGGCTGCCATGACGGCCGTGTATCGGACAGCCTCCTCGTATTTGAGTGGTTCCAGACGGATACCCATCGCCGCACAGAAGCAGAGCAGACCGTTGTTGTAGATGTCGCCTCCGACTTGGGCCTTGATGGACGCAATCATGAACACAAATACGGCCCGGTCTAGCTCGTCCGTGCCCGTGACCGCCCTATCGCCGCCGTAATCCTGGCCGTCTTCGCTCGAGTCGTCGTCTGGATCGTCCGAATCGCTCCCCGAGTCGCTCCCCTCGTCAAACCCGCTGTCCTGGCTGATGAAGTGATTCTCCCCCTGCCTCCTTGGCCCGGCCCCTCCCTTCTCGGCAGCGAAGACAACATCAGCCAAAAGCGACCACTGCTCGTCGGTAAACGTGGCTCCAAGCTTAGCTAGCGCCTCCTCCCGGCCAAGTCGATATGCCCGCACGCAAAAGCAAAGATATCGCTGTCCGATCACGCTATACTTGTAGATGGATGATTCCAACCCGGCCCGGCCGAATGGTTGACCGGATGAATAATCTTTCTCGTGGATGCCCTGGAGCTTCTGCAGCGTCTCCTTGGGCACGCAGTCAATCCGCATTCGGCACCGCCCAACCTCTCGTCCGAACCCATCGCAAACCCTCTTCAAGATAAGCTGCTCCCTTTCGGCCGCTGGATCACGCTCTTGCTGCCACGGCCTGTCCCGCGTGCCTGATTCCACTTTAGAGCCCGGCCATTGTGTTGATTGGCCGATGACGACGAGATCTCGGACCCCAAAGTGTCGGACCCATTGCATCTCCTTGACCCAACTCGAGTCTCGGTCGATATTCTCCTCGCGGTCACCTTTGCGAAGCCGCTCCGTGTCCTGGGCCTCGATCTCTGCAGCGCTGTCGCTGATACACTGCTCTAGCAGTTGCGTGGCGGGCTCGTCGTTCGGCCCCCTATATGCTGCTTGGTTCTGCTCTGACTGCTGCGGTGACTTGGATCCGGAGTGTTCCACAAGCTTGACCTCCCAGTAACGTGCATACCGCCCCGGCTTCCAACTTTGCAGATAGACCTTCCTGTATCGCTGGTTCTGCCCGCTGCACTCGTGACACGCACTTCTCCAGTGCGTATGAATGTTCTCTCGGGATATCGTTAAGTAGCGGCATTGGCTGCAACTAAACCCATGCACTACTGGCAGCTCGGCAATCGGGCGACGGCCATCACGCGGTAAGTTAATATGCTGTACATCTCGTAGTGGCTGGCCCTCGTACATATCGATGATCTGTCGTAAAACCTCGCCCTTTAGCTGATGAGCCCGACGATAGTGTGATTCAATCGTGGCGCCCGTCTGTATGGCACTCTTGCATGGCTTACAGACCAAGACATTGAACTCGAGATTGACCTGGATGAAATCTTCCATGTTGGATGCACCAGCGGCCATTCAGATCTCATAATGATACCGCAAAATGCGCAAGTGAACAAAGACGAGCTCAGTCAAAGAAGAGCCCCTCGACAACACCGCCATTCATGAAATATTGAGATGAGATGATCTCCTAACCCCTGGCCGCGGCGTAACCCTGAGTCCTATTTGACCAATCAGAAGCCGCAGTCCAACGACAGAAGATCAAATGCAAATGCACGGACCACCCAAGTCATTTTGGGTGCAGGGTTGAATTACAGTCCCCGAAGAATAATACCTAGGGTTGAATTACAGTCCCCGAAGAATAATACCTAGGGTTGAATTACAGTCCCCGAAGATTAATACCTAGGGTTCGCAAAATCCAACTCTACCCACGGAGGTCAAGCCAACTCTACCCCGCGTCAGCCGGGGTTTAGAGCGGTGTCAAATGCAACTGTACAAGAGTGGGGGGTGGACTGGGCTAGTAGGGCCGGGCCAGGAATGTTGCGTAGTGGTGACAACAGCTAGCTGCTAATGTACCAGCTCGCCAGCAGGACCACGGCCTGCAGTGCAACACTGGGTAAGGAAAACGTGATCATATTCTGGAACGAAAGACCAACGGTCTGCCTCAGATCGGAGGAGGCAGCCCTTCAGACGAGAGCCTGAACATGCAGGTTATGAAAGGCATCTTACGCCTGCCAGCTCGAGGACTTCGGCTGTCAGGTACTCAAGCACAGCAGTCACGTACATGGCAGCCTTGGCTCCGACGCGCACCTTCTGCTGGATGTTCTGCTTGAGAAAACACTTGACACGACCACAGGGAAAATGGAAAAAGGGTTAGTTTTCTGTTCATGCGCAAGGTAAATGGTGTTCTGTTGTTTGGTCGGATGCAGCCCTTCACGGTTCCGTTGCGTGACATTGCCAGCCAGCCCGTCAATAGATTACGCGTCGCCTAGCGTAACATGGAAGCCTGCACATGTCGTCGCTATCAATCGTCGTTGGCGGTGAGAAAACGCGTCGAAGTAGGCTATTGCGAGGCTGGGAGGCTGGGGTAGTGGGAGAATGCGCGGTCGACGAGAAACGATTGCACTGCCGTCGCAAACAACAGAGCACCAGTGAGTACATCTAACCTGTAATCCAGCACGCTCTGAGTGGCTTATCTGCTTCTTCTGAGCCTCAGCGCCGACGCTGGTCTTGCCGCCGGAGCTCTTCCCGCCAGAAGACTTTCTCTTGACGCCAGACATCGTGAAAGCTGGATCGGGGAGCGGAGGTTATGAGATTCGAGTCGAAAGAACGTCGGTATCGTCGCGTAAGGCAAAGATTCGTGGCGACGATGCTGTTGTAGAGGATGCGGTGCTGGAGAGGGTGTTGATGTTAATGGTGAGACCTCGGCCGGTCCCTGGTCAACAGCTGGAAATCCTTCCCAAGTGAGCCATAATGACGTCGAGGAGACTGTGGGTTGGTTAGAAGCCGTTGGTCGCAGGGCCGGCTGTCTAGTGATACACACACACACACGGCTGTTAGCTGGAGACTCGCTTAGGAATTAGTGAAGGAGTTGTTTGAGTGGTGTTGCGAGTATGAGAAGGTGTGATTCTGTTAGTTGGATAGTATAGCCGTAATTGGCTCGAGATAAGTGGTCGGAGGAGGCTGTTAGCTAGAAATAGTTGGAAGTTGGTGGGCTCTTGGCCCAGGCCAGCGAGGAAACTCCTAACGCCATCCCTATTTCTAACGCCTTCTTATAACGCCATCCCTGCTCCTAATACTATCTTCTAGAGCCATCCAATGCCATCCCTGCTTCTAACGCCGCTCAGACCATGACGAACGTCTCTCAGGAATCCGGCGGGGCAGGCCGGGATGGCCGAGCAGCAAACAATTCCACGTAGCGAGAAGCTAGGAGATAGAAGCGTTCCCCAAACCAGACACAACTTTCACGACAGTGATGGCCCGATCCAAGCGTTTCCGCCCGAGCTATCTAAGGTCGTTGGCGAGGCTCAGCAGCGAATTTCGTTGCTGCGAACAGAGACAGTAGATCTAGGCATGGGGGCGGTCTTCCTTTAATGGAACAAAATATTGCAATTGTACAGTACTTCTAGATTAAACCAGTGTCGTGTTTTCCCTTAGATGACGGTCCAACGACTTGGTGAGGCAGACGCGCTCGGAGGAGCTGGAGTTCAGATCCGCTGGTCTACGATGCACGGGGCTCCCGAATTTCAAGTTTAGATCCGCATGGACTACTGTACATCAACGAACTTTTAATAAGCTGTGGCCAACCATGCCAGTAGAGAAGAAGAGTGACATATCCCGACAGCTGCGGGAGATGGTACGAAAGAACCTCCAGTCTCACCGATCCTGTCGAGCTCCTTCATACACCGAGAGAACGTGGGGTTCGATGATCCCTGTGTCATTTCCACGCTGTGATGCTCGGCGAAGAGAAACCGCCTCTCTGAATCTTCGGGTACACATACAACAGAATACGACCGTGAGGGATCTAGACCGTCAAAATACAGTGGCTTGCCTGCCACCTGCTTCCGACAGTAACATGAGCCTGTGATGGTTGTTCTTTGAGAAAGCCAAAAGCCAACTTTGTAGTATCTTGCGGTCAAGCTCTGTGGTACAATCGCTTCGCTGGATGCGACTAGATGACTCCTTGATTCTTCACTCATCTTCTCTATGATGTGCTTGCTATGGAACACAATTCGTTTATCATTAAGGCACAGTATTGAGTAGTGATAAATTTAGGGTTATTTGTTTTGTCCGACTTGTTGCTGGATGTACCTGAAATTCATGAGAGTAGTCTACTCATCCTCCAAGAACTCAAATTCCCCATGATGCCAGGTCTTGCCTTTTCCTGAAGTGCGATCTTCATGTTTATCGTCGACGGTTCGCACCTTCGGCCTTCATCTCTGGCCTTTAATTCATATTTTGTTTTGCATGCGCCCAGCCTCCCCAGTTGTCGTGAAGGTTTCGAGGAACATCGAACGGAGCCATGCCCCTCAGATGTGTTCGGCGGCTGATGCATGCTTTTCCTCTGCCTGATGATAGTGTGAAGAGAGCCGAGACAGGATATTGAGATACCTGAAGATCGCGCTAGATTGATAGCTTCCTCCAAACTTGTTTCCCAGTTCGCCGAAGCCGCTGATTTGTTGTCCTGTGCCACAAACACCTCATTGTGTAAGACCACATGACGAATTGTCTTCGACTTAACTGAGTCTGACATCTCACAGCCATTAGCCCTAGCTAAGGCCAGCAGTTCGTCGATCAACTCAGAAATGATTTCCTGGACGCCAGGCCTTTCTGCAAGCTTCTTAGCCTCAGTGGGTCCCAAGAGAGTTTTCACGGCTTGCAAAGCAATGAGGCTGTGAGAATAATCAGTTTGTGTCGTCGCAGCAGCGGAGCGGATTAGACACCGGACTGTTCCTTCGAATTGCGAGTGGCGGATGTTTGGGCACACTCTGCAGTCGAGATAACTTGCAGTCAACATCGACGCCAACTCCAGACTTTTGTGTATCGATGATCGTTGCCCTTCAGACTGCGCTGCGAACCCAAGCCAAAATTCGGTTATCCAGTTGCTCTTAAGGCCTCGTGGACTCAGCTGTGTGAGCCAAGGGCTAGAGATAAAAGGTAGAGCGGTAGAAGATGGAAATCGCCTTTGCGCGAGCGTTTCCCCCCCGACAGCGTTGGTCGTGTCCACAAATATGCACGTTTGACGCGTAACCAGGCGTTCGGTGGTGTACAGTAGCTGGCTGAGCTCAAAGAGTGTCGTGGCGCAAATTATGACATAGTCAAAAGGTGAAGGATGGGCGCAGATAGCACTCGTTGTTCCAAAAAATGCTAATTATCGTGTTAGCCAGGCCTTGAGACTGTCGCGACTATCTCGTAAGAAATGAACACATACCGTGGGAAGAGTTAGGAATACTACCACAAAATGGGAGTAGGCTTTAATTTTGAGTTAGAAACAGAGCGAAATATATAAATTTGATAAATATACATGCCTCGAATAATACTCGTATTCTGAATAAGTATGCGTTCCCGATGTCCAAATAAGAGTGACATCGCAGCCACGGCTTGCTTCAAGTCGCCGAGACAACAACGCCGCAGTAGCGTTCCCGCCTACTAAACATGTCTGTTTGCTATTGTGAGCGTGCATAGCTGTAATAAATTAGAGTTATGACGTTTAACGAATAGAGGAACAAGGCACAGTACAATCTGACAGAATAAGGATTCTTCTGAAAGTCCAATAGAAGGCCTCTATGGGTTGTGAGCGCGATACCTCTGGATCTTAAGTATAGATTCTTCTTGTGATGCTTGCGGCTATTTGAATCACGCACGATACTATCCCTACTCTAAATATTCCGGCACGAAATGTATTCGTTCTCGCTTGCGGACACAATGGCTACCGACGTTTGCAAACAGCCCCACCTAATCTGATGCAAACGTCCAGGCATCAACACGCTAATCGATTAGAGCATTCCAGTCTGATCTCGCGTTTATCACCCTGGTTCGACCTCATACAACCATTCTATCAGCCGCATTTGTTAGTTTTCTTTTAATCAAGGTGTGGAATTTTCGACTACGGGTTTTTACTGTAAATTTTTGAATACGGACGAGGCTTCAGAAGCTCGCGTGAAAATATCTCTTTGATATCCCAACACGAACCATTATCGAGGCTCCTGCTGGACAGCCAGTATAAAAGCATCTACAGTAAAAATCGATGCTGTATATGAACCTGCCTGAGGGATCCTAAAGCGTACCCAAGGTGAGGCACACCACTGTGGAGTCGATCCGATGCTGCGCTTCCGTTAGTATTTAGACCTAATTTCCGTACTCCACACCTTTATACCAAAAAGCCATAGGCTGTTGAGTGAGCCACCAAGGAACGTCAGGTCTCCTAGACAAGCCGTTTCCTAACAGATACCTATTTCATTCAACTGAGAAGATTGATTTTTGTTCGGGCCACATAACGAGCAAAATCGCCAGATCACTAGTGAGTGTCAGGTACTCCGTAGATTACACACGTTTCCAGATCCACACCCTTTGTTATATTATGCCTATTTTTGTTTTGCCACAGCAGGCGGCACGCATGTGACTACAACTGAACAGCTTGGAGATTGTTGTACAACAGTCAATTGCAGCTGCGACACGGTAAATCTGTCCCCCTCCTTCAGAGGTAATTAGACGATGATTGACCCTTGTATTATTGCTTAGAGAAGCATTGCAGCGCCAGCGATTCCTCCAAGAAGCGCGATATTCGACGGCGACATGTTATTGCCCGCTGCAGTGGGTACCGTCTCGGCGGTAGGCTTCTCCCCCTGAGGTGCGGTCGGCTGCTGAGGGGCCTCGGTTTGCTTGGGAGTCGGAGGGGAGGGAGCAGGAGCGGCGGGCTCCTCAGGCTGCTTAGGAGCTGGTGGGGGAGGAGCAGTAAGGGCGGGCGGCGCAGGAGGAGCAGGCTTTTCAGGTTTCTTAGAAGCCGGTGGTGCAGGAGCAGGAGGGGCAGGCCTCTCTGGTTGTTTAGGAGCTGGTGGTGCTGGAACAGGGAGGGCGGGCGGTGCAGACGGTGTAGAAAGGGCAGATTTCTCAGGTTGCTTTGGAGCTGGGGGCGCGGCAGGGGCGGAGGGAGGAGGAGGGGGAAGAGAAGGAGGAGGCAGAAGGCAAGTGTTGCAAGGCTTCTGTGTCTCACACTGGTTGCCAACGCAATTCACTTTCTGGTAGCAGTCGTCGGTGCAGTCCTCAAATTGGCAATCCTCCTTGCAAACAAGGTTCTTCTTTTCCTCGGGAGGGCATATCTCGACGTCGCACTTACTGCCGCTGCAGACATACTTCTCACGACACTCGTCACCATGACACTTCCGATGGTGGCACTCGTCAGACTTGCAGATGATAAGCTCGTCGCAAGAATCAGTACGGCAAACCTCCGGACGGCAGATATCGTCGCGACAGACGATCTGACATTTTTCACCGCTACCGTTGAGACAGTAGTCGCCGTAGCAGATGACGGTGAAGTCAATGTCGACGAAGATGTTGGTGTCACCGAGATGGTGGCCATGGTGAGATGGGGTCGGCGAAGGGGTGAGGTGGTGCGAAGAAGTGCTTGACGGGTGCCAGTTCAATGTGGTGTGGTCGTAGGACGTGTGAGATCCGTGAGAAGAATGATGTACGTGAGACTTTGGGGTTTCAATAGGCGAGTGGTGCTCATGGGATGGGGTCTCAATAAACGTGTGGTGTTCGTAGGACGAATGATGCCCCTGGGACTTCGGTGTCTCGATGGGCAAATGATGCTTGTGGTACTCAGGTGTCTCCAAGTCTGAGTGATGCCCGTAGACTACCGTGGTCTCGGCGACGGAGCTCTTCTGGCCGGGATAGGCCGAGGCAGCAGTGGCCAGGACGATGATACCGAGGGTGAAGCGCATGATGTCTAGCGGATACTTTCAACGAAAGACTGAGTAGTTTCAACATGAACGAGTAATTCTGAGTTTCTGTAGTTGTAGTTGAGGATTAAAAAGCTCGGTTTGGGAGGGAAACGATTGGCGTCTTATAGTTGTGAATGCTGCGCGAACCTATGCATAGACGTTTCCGGGGGGGAAAACACTAGAGGCAATAAATTCTATAAAGTCTAATTCTACTTACCTGTTGCAGGGAATAATTTTTTCAAGAAGTCGTCTGAACTCTAATGCCATTTCTCGAAACTTTCAGTTTATTGGCAAAAGAACCGATCATTATACGACGAAATTTTACCTCAACGCTCTAAGCTAAAAGTATTAGAAAATGAAGATAGAGCAAATGAGCCCAGCTTATAGATAACCCAATATTTATTTAATTTGAGCCTTTGATTTTCGCCCTAACGAACACTCGATTGTCAATTTGCCCCTGCTAGAGTAGCTATACCGTGAGTCTTTTAGACGGGCATCGTTCGTATAGGGTACTCCAATACTCCAATGCATTCGCGGCCCACTTGAATTGATCGTGCGTAGCCCCCCACCCACACTACTAGATGCGGGTAAAGGCTGCATATTCATCGCCGCAACCGTAACTTAGAATTTCGGTCGCGAAAACGGCGATTGAGCGCAAGGTCAGAAGAACCCGAACCTTGTAGCGCAGCGCCTGGAACAACAACTAAGCTAGAGCTCTTGATATCGGTGCAGTAAGAATCAACGGGCCGATAGTGCTTGGTGATGCATGTCTAAGATGGTTCTGGAGGGGCCGGAGAAAAGAGGTAACGTGTCCCACCACCGAGTGGCGCACTTCCGGCCGTGGCACACATAGAAACCTTTTTTAACCCACCACATATCAATTATTGATAATGGGTATTTCATTACAGTACTAGATACTATAGTTATTTATTCAGACACTTCTGACAGGTTCTGGCGTTATGGCCAGGCTTGCCGCAGATGCCACAGCACCGGGGTCTCTGGTGAGCCTCCCTTCGTAACCCGCGATTTTGGCGCTCTTCCTTCTTGACCTGCTCATCCACCTCCCTTTGATCCGATAAACCTTGTGCATCTTGTATAGTAAGAGACCCTCCAAGGCGTATACGTGTTTTCTTGGCTCTTCGGCGCTTGCTCAATGCTTCATTGGCGTCGCGTAGCGACGAGACCTCCGCTCGCAGAAGGGCCGCCTCGTGTATCATAGCCGTTGCACCCTTCGTAAACTGGTCCACAGCAGCTAACATAGATGTTGGCGAGCTTTGCTGATGCCTAGAGATCCGGAACTTGATATGCTCCGATTGCGGACTCGCTTCGTACGCATTGTGCGGTGTCTTCGAGACCCTAGGCTCCATGATCTCCGGAAATGTTACCGGGGGTGTTGGGGTTCGTATCCAAATGTCGAGCTTTGACAGAACCTTCCGAGGATCGTATGGTACAAGACCAGCCCCTGCAAAGCCTCCTTGTATATTCCTCTCGGTCATAGAAGCTTGAAAAGCGTCGCGAAAGGCGCAGAGGAACTCGAGTTTGGTAATATGCGTGACGCTCATCCGGATTAGGCCCTCGATCTGCCGACCGTACGCTTGCTTGAGTGGTCCGAAACAACCCACATCGAGCGGCTGAAGAATGTGAGAGGCGTGTGCAGGCATACAAAGCGTGATGATATTGTGTGCCTTGCAGTAGAGCTCGAATTTGGTGGAGTGGTGGCTGTCGTGGCCGTCGAGGACCAAGAGCCGATACATGCCCTTCGTACGAGCTTTTGTGTGATGGTCGAAGTGTTTGATCCAGTCTAGACCGACTTCATTAGTAGTCCGGCCATTGTCAGTCGTTGCGATCCGCCAATCAGCCGGAAGGTCGCACTCTTGGTACCAATTGGCGAGGTGGTGTTGGCCCGCGAGAATGATGAATGGCGAAATCACCCAACCGAGCGCGTTGACGCCCTGAATCACTGTTGACCATTCCCGATTGCCAGGCTGGGACAGTCTAGCCCTTGTACGGCTGTCTGATGTTGTGGCGACCCTGCCTGCGTAGATTATGCCCATCATAAAGCCCGTCTCATCAAAGTTATAGGTATCGTCATCGAGGATCCCGTATTTGGCCTTTATATTCCACACAAGATCGAAGCAAGGGCCAATAATCCTCGAATCTTTGCATTTGGCCCTCTGATAGTCGTACTTTCGAGAAAAACGCGTCTGAAGCGCCGGCTGGCGCTTGACGAACTTAGATGCCCAATTCTTGCCGACTGGAGGCGCGTCGCGTACGCGTAGTAATTGATTAGCCATATCTTCAACACCACGAAGCCGAGGTGGAAATGATCGCGTCACTAGGTCAAGTACGTATTGAACTATGGCCTGCTCCTCTGATTTGGCAAGAGCCATTGAATTCGGCCTAGAATTATGTCTAGCCGTACGTCCGTCACGTCGACGCCGGAGTATTGTAGCTGCTACGTTGTAGATCTTAGCTGCGGCCCGAATGCTAAGAGAATGATCATTTTTGATAGCTTGAAGGGCCAGAATTACCCTAGATTTGTTTGAAGATTGCTCCATTGTTCTGTGTGGGGGATTTAGAGGGAGAAGGTCATTCGCCCGCGATCCTCCTTGAGGTGCGCCACTCGGTGGTGGGACACGTTAACACATAGTTAAATAAAGCAGGAAAGTCAAATATGGAGGAACGTTTTCTTCTGTCAACCACGATCACATCATTCCCAAAGAATTATGTTATTTTTTCAAAACATGCTCGTATTCAAGGATACAATCATTATCAAAGCCCTAGGCTTTATGCTTGCGATAGCCCATTAATCAGAAATTATAGTTGTTTGAGCGGCGGAAGGTTAGTTTGCGTTGTCAAAATTCTGTGAAGTTTTGGGACAGAACTTCTTAAGAACACATGTGCAATGAGGAAATCTCTATAATTTTATTCTGAGCATATGAAGGTGATAAAGCATTCAGTCCATGCGATCAAAGGTAACAACCAGTTCGAACCCCACTAAGCCGCAATTTGAGCAAGAAACTTTAAAGGATTCTGCAGCGCAATGGTAGATGGGCCGATGCGGCTTGATCCTTCTATTGATATGTGCCATCTATTTCTGAACGTAGTTAGATGTCTAACGGTCCAATACCTAAATGAAGCTGGGACGACTGACGACCCGGCTAGCTCAGCAGTAGCATGCGTCAAACTTCCACGTCAGCTGAATACGCTTGAGCGAGGGACGAAAATTCTGCGGAACAGCACCTTTCCACCTCAGAAAATAGGGAGAGCGGAATTGGGTAGCCCAAGACTCCTCCGGATTTCGACAACACCAGAGAAACGATAGAGCTATACAACAGCGTTGATCTGTGCTCAACAACTTAGGAATGTGAAATACAGTTGGGCCAGGGAACCTACATCTCTCGTAGAAGCTTTCAGAAAAGATGTAATTCATGTCATCCCATCGGTGAGAAACCGTCTTATGTCTTCATCTAATTTCCATGATCGTTGCTCAGTGAAGGAAGGCTAGACTTGTTCGGGCTCGTCGTGCGTTGATAGGATACGACAGAGTAGCTGTCGCGATCAATGCTTATGTCGATAACTTTCTTAGCGAGTCGAGCTTGGTGGGCCCGTTGCGGATCAAGGATGTATGATACTCTAAAATCTCCCTCGTCATGTTCCTGTGTCCAATTGAGATGGTCGACCCACACGGGAATCAAGTCATGTCGGATAACGAATACCGCTCTATCCTCGATCGCATACTTTGATGTCTCAATAGACAGGAGACGCCGGTTCAGCGGGAGAGATCCCCGACGACAATGATGGACGATAGTAATTGCGTCCGTGAAGGTTGTGATGTAGCCACAGGTGGTCGTCAAGTCTAGCGAGAAGTTGTCCCCCATTGTTGAGTGCTGGCGAAGACTCGCATATACATTCACAATCAGGAGGGAAAAGTGATGGGGGGGCGCATACTGGAAGTAATGGACCATGACCATGGTAAAATAGTGGGACTAATCAGCTTTGCGGAAGACCTCAAAAGTGGCCCCAAGCAATGCCTCGAGACTGCGATTTCCGTTTCCGACAAAATTCGATATCACGATTCGGATAGTTGACGATAGAGTTTGCACCAAAATATGAGGCACACTTTCATTGCATCGCGAGCCGATGGAATTTAAACTTGAGTCCTTGATTGGGTCGAAATAGTGGGGTGATATGGCGGTCGTTGATTGGATAGTCAGTTGCCTGTTGCATTGTCCAAGTGCAACGCGCGCATCACGTTAGCACCCTGGCCTAAAGACTAAATCTGGCCCACCAAATGTCGATATCACGTCACGAAGTCAAGCACACGCCTACGAATATCTTTGTCAGCGATCCAGATCTTGATCCGACAAAAGCCACGCACACACGACCTACGGTGTCCTCTTCCTCATCATCAAAATGCCAGGCATGCCAACCTTACACGCATTCACAAAGCATCCGCAACGCGCAAAATGAAAACACCAGCAAGATATCAGCGATATCAGTATCGGAAACGAATCAAAGACCGTAAGAGAATGACTCAACAAACAATTGCTGCTGCTCAGGGGCACGACAACATGGGACGAGCGACAGACATAGCAGTGAAAGAAGGCATGGAGATCAACAGAGCTACCATGGAAATGCCGAGAGC
The DNA here is from genome assembly GCA_037074925.1 of Tetracladium maxilliforme. Classification (NCBI taxonomy): domain Eukaryota; kingdom Fungi; phylum Ascomycota; class Leotiomycetes; order Helotiales; genus Tetracladium; species Tetracladium maxilliforme. Next base: position 67,336 of record JAYRCL010000109.1, read on the forward strand.
CATGAAGCTAACATATACGCCAACCCAGGTCATCGACGTCTTCAAGCACGCCAGTATAGCCTACACAAGCGGGCTTGCTGCAAGCATGATTGACCTGTTAGCGCGTTTAGTTCTTCCGTAAGATATTCTTGAGCTACTTGAAACGCAAAATACCCGAGGCTGCATTAAGGACCCTTAAAAATAGTGTTGAAAGTTGCCAAAAGATACAAACTACCACGTGTTCTCATACAGAAAGTTGACAAAATCAATCAGCATTGAAGCTTCAATATTGACTTTCACTATCTGTACAGACTCACCAGTAATTATGCTCAAGGAGTCTCTGGTTTATTAAAAGCAAACAAGAACCAGGCTAGCTGTCAAACGCCCCAGGAACAGCTCCGTAGAGTATATCTCTATAACACCATAAGATCCTTAAGCAGTGATCCTTCATATAACATATACGGAGCTCTAAATCCGCTACGTTTTACAAATATATACCACATACCGCTATATATGAGAGTCAGCAAAGTGGGTTGGAGGAGAGGTGCTGATTCTGACGTGATCGCACTTTCACAACGCAACATTCGCATTCCTTAAGATTCAATAACTACAGTTCTATAAACCGTGTCATGTACAGGGGTCTTAAGACCGAAAATCACCTATAGAAAAGACGACGCGATTATTTCCCAGACAAGGGTAGGTAAATATAAGGTACTTGTTACTCAAGGAGATGCAGATATATCTTTACACCTTTACCTAACGTAATTACTGCATCAGGTACTCTCCAACTTTGCCTGTTGTTTCATATCTCCCTACGGGAAGGCCATGGACTAGTTAACGATAGCAATTAAGCTCTGATATAGAAGAAGTCGAAGTGATTCTGTCTTGAGGTCGCTTAGCCCACAAGACTCCCAATAGCAACGCAGGGCAGCGCTACATTCACGAGTCCCGTCTCCTATTTTGAGTCAGAGAGAGCATTTAGGGCGGGCGGGCTATATGTACGTACTGCTTCGGCTTCGCTGTCTTGGCAGCAGGCGACGTTGCTGGTGCACTGGTCGTTAAGAATGTCCTGCACGCCAATGACTATTTGATCAGCTTGCCACTCCTGGCTACCCCGACTACCTTTATACGTACGAGCAGCAACATCAAGCTTTGAGCAACCCTCGGCTAAGGTCAGGCCACCGCCAAGAAGGCCATTAGCGATACCAGAAAGAACACCGTCCGATTCGCTGATGTCATCGCCTTGTTCGATAGAGTTACAGCAGGAAATTGTCTGGCCGTTGCCACAGGCATCATTTGCCTCAGAAACTGTAAGCTTAGACAGGTCCTGTCGAGAAACCAGGGCAGAAAGAGGTGTTGTCCTTGTCAGAGCAGGGACTGCAATTGTGAGAAGAGTAAGAATTTGCATATTGACGGCTTGATACAAATATAGGATCAGCGGATAAGGGTGACACAGAAAGAGAGCTAAACCCAGCGGTTGGCTTTGGGTTGCAGGCGCTGTTCTTATGCATAAACGTACCGCCTGGAAACCAAACCAGCTTCCTACAATAAGAAAATGACTAAACCTACGTAACAAGAGCGTAACGAGGCTGAATCAATACGGTTGGCCGGATTGGGTAAGTGACGAGCACGGCTAGCTTGACAACTTACCTGGAATGGCACCCCATATATTTACATTCCAGAAGCCACTAGAGTTCGCTGTAATACAATGATATGCTCGTTCCAGCTGAGGTTTGATTATCAAAGCCTACCTTCTAATTCGAAAACGTAATATGCATATGTCATCGACTCCTTGAGAGGCTTTGCCCAGGGTTTATAGTTCTAAGGGTTACGTTTGTCTCTCTATTCCTGCATACTCGCCGGAGTGCAGCCAGAACACTGAAGTCGTGACCCACGAGGTCATATACAGATATGGTCCATCAAATTAAGCTTTGTACGGGTAAAGACGTTCAAAATTAATAGTGGCGCAGTACGGTATCGGGCAAACCTTAGATCCTGCTTTAAACGAGCATGCTTCCTCGTAGCGGTTACATCTGTCTCAACACCTCATAGCACGCATTTATTCCACCAGCCAGATAAAGGTCATGCTTCAGCACATAGTTCCGGAAGAGCTCAGCTTTCTGGCACAACCAATAAGACTGCCGAACAAAAGTTCCGAACGACCGTAGATGGTTCAAAGTAGGAGCCCTCAGCCGCGATAACGGCCTCGACTCAATCAGGCATCAAATTCGGTAAGTTTGAGAACACGCTTGAGTGGACATCGTTCCATCCATGATCCACAGCTAATGTCGTGTATCTGATCTAGTCTGTAGATCCTGTATCAATTGGGAATAAGGGTGGAGGTCAAATGCTGTTAGTCTTGTAAGATTTGCGCTACAGGCATCATTAGCATGCAAGGTTTTCTCGAGGAGCTTATTTCGAAGCTTAAGTATGACGCCGTATAGAGAACCTATGTGTACGTGGATAAGGTTTCTGGTGTTCATATTGGTTTCACGCTGCGCTCGGGCGGGGTGTGTTTAGTACGTGAAGGCACTGTTGACCTGGGCTGGCATGTCTGTTTGTTAGCTTCGTCTCTCACCAACTTTTGGGTGACTCTAAGTGCACTGAGTACGGTACTAGACGGCTGAGGTCATGTACAATCCGAATTGGCTTAGAGCATAGAACCTGGCACCGTGGGCACAAATAATGTGCAGAAGGGCCAGGTCGTCGTCCACACTGAAGTCTGAATAAGTTTCTCGCACGAAACATGGCTTATACAAGAAAGCAAAGCATCGTATGGGGTGTATATTTGTGAAGTAGTGTTCAACGAGTATGCGGACGTATCGCGGCGTCGGAAGGGTCAAAGAGGAAAGCCTGTGGGGTAAGCATCTGTGTTCACACTGACCAAAAAGGACACCGGTGTTATGGTACGTGATAGCGACTTGCCATCCGAGCGGTTCCTTCGCTCCGAAGCCGAGTGCATGCAGCGTTGGCAGACACATACCTCTACTACTCAACATTGCGCTGAATATGCTGTTTTCGCGGATCAGATCTATATCGTCTTTCAATCTCCTCTTGTTTCTCCCTTGAGTCTTTCTTTGCCCAGGCTCGTGTTTCTTTTTTGCCGCAGCTAGAGTCAAAGTTTGAGTCCAGCGTGGTTCGGTCCTTCCACTGTAGACGCATTTGATGTTCCGAGCGCTGCATCTCGAACAGCGGGGTCTGTCCCCATTACATTTTGTCTTGGAAAGGCTACGACTGAAGCACGAGCGGAATGTGCGAATTGTACGCTGGGCAACGGAGGGCAGAACTGGAGAACGAGCGAGAGGCCCGTTCTCGCTTCTGCACTTAACCTGAAGGCGTGCGCAGTTTTGACAACCATCCGGACGGCCGTCACATTTTAGCTGCGCCGCATATTGGCGTGCATTTCGGGTGGCAAAGCGTTTGGATGCAACTCACCTTGCGGGCCCAGCAAGCATGGCACCCCATCGTAGCACTCGAACCTTGCGGAATTTACATGAGCAACTTCTGTTGAGAAAATGGGAAAGGCAGGAATCGGAGAGGGCCATACTTAACGGCGACATGCTTGCACAAAATGCACTGAACTTTGCAATACGCTATCAAACGCAATTTTGATCTAGGTGACTGCTAGTGACTAGCTCACTGAGCAGCGGTCCCGTCGTTTCCGGCATTGCGACGCTTGGAAATACGGCCGAGATCTTCTAGTCGGCAAAACTCATGGTACAGCGCTAGCCGAAGCAATTGTTCTTGTGGTCACGCGATTATTCTTAATTAATTTAGCTGTTTTCGGATATGCTGTAGCCAATACGGTGCAAACCCTTCCGGCGCATTCTATTTGGAGGTACTTATGAACATAGTCTCTAGCCCACTCCGAAAGCGGACATTCGATCTGCCCTACCCTATACCCTCATAATTTCCAATAT